>AWWV01014773.1:0-24472 GCA_001974805.1 Corchorus capsularis | reverse complement strand
TATTAATCAAAATAAATTCATTAAACGTAATATGATATAAAATTATCGTGTGATTTTCAATTTATATATCCCTCACACATTAGTATTAACTTATATTGTATCCAATTTGTAAAAAATTATTAAGTATGTTTTCTAATTTGTTGAAATTGTGTATTTTGATCCCTATTTGAGAAAATCTTAAAACGTTTAGTCCTTATTTGAGCATTTAGCCTTGGCAACAGGGCTTATTTGACTTTTTTTAAGAGTCCAGGGGCTTATTTGGCTGAAATAATAGTTCATGGGCTTATTTGACGGTTCGGTGTAAGTTCAGGGGCCTTTTTGCCCATTAAGCCGAAAAAATATCTCTCGTCTCAAAAGTCAAATCAAAAGCAAGGATTGTATATGCTTTTTTGCCAGTTTTAGCTGGTAATAACCAATTGAGAGCTCCATTAACAAAAGATGCTATACTTGGCCAATGGCCAAAGAAATCGGGGAGATTGTTGAATAATTCTCCAACAATGTTGTCTCATGGAAAACAAGGAGGATTCAATTCTGAGGGTCGCTCCATGTGCATTCTAGCGAATGACTGAGAAGAGATCAAGGAGTCACATGACTCTTTGACATGCACCTCAATCTTATCAGAGACTTGAGAGGCAAACATGAAAGGATATCTTCCATGATTTCTTGAGGAAAATTCACAATCGCCATCGGGAAAATTATTGGTATGTTTTGTTCAATTTTATTTGATAATTCGTCTCGCTACTTCCAATTGCTCAAAAATCTCGGATAAACTGCTACCATACAAATTATTTCTCTGATAGATATGCAAATTAGATAGAAACAGCATATAGAAACATTGCAAATCATTCTCTATTCATTAACCTCAAGCACCCAAAAAAAAAAACAATAAGCATCGCAAAACAATTGCCTATTCTAACAAAAAATTACTAATGTAATCGATCCTTCAAAAGCAACAAATGACCAATTAAGCTCTAAGTCCCATTTATTGACATAATCTTCCTTTTCCTCAGCCCACCATGGCGTTTCTGATTGTCAACACATGTAGTACTCTTAACATGATTGGGGGAGATAAGACTCTCCAAATAAGCAATAGCTTCGCTGCATGTACGATTACTTAGAGAAGAAGAAAGATGTGTTTTACACTGGCACTTCAACTCTTCATAGTTTCTTCCTTGAGCATCAAATCGAATAAGTTTCTTGGTGGGAGCATTGACCAAAACAATTTGATCGTTTGAAAGGCACAAGGGATAATAGTCATCATAGCGTTCAGCTTCAAAGGGAGCATTAAGTAATCTACTCCACAATTCCCCTGCACTCATTACCCACAATTCAACACGCCGACGCCGTGGGCCGCCGGTTGGGTGATGAGAGTCAATCAAAACAGTTAAGCAAAGTCTACCTTTAACAACACCCAAGCCAGAGCAATGGAATGGACTCCCAAGAACTACATCAGGCATTAATGGCACTTCAAAAAAATGCTCGCTCTTCAAATCAAAACCAACTATGCTTGTCGTTAATAGCCAATTAAGAGATCCACTAACGAAAGTCGCAGTCCTTGAAAAGAAGAAGAAAAAATTGTCGAAAAGGGAACAATATTGTTCAGTAATTCTCCAGCAATTTTCTCTCAGGGAAAATATACCAATTTTGGCATCTTCTTTATATGTATAATAATGAGTATCTTTAATCCTACACGGCCATCTTCTTCCAAATCCAAAAAATACTTTGTAATCATCAGAGGATGAGTCATATCCAAATCCATAAGCATAATGATAAGAAATATGACGTTTATATTCGGTAGTAGGAAACGGCCTATCTGGTAGAACAAGACAAGGATCTGGCAGCATGTTGTAATCTCCGGTTGATGGGTTCAACACGAAAAAACCCTTGTCCACTTCACGAGCTAAGCATACCAACCCATGACACGAACCCACCACTCGCATAGGATGCTTTTCGGGCGGTTTTACTTTTGCAGGGAAATTAAGCCTTGATATTGCGCCTTTGCCCCTAAAAGCGTTTTCCTTCTCATGGTCCAAAGACATAAGATTGGAAGAAGCCCAAGATAGAAGAATCTTCTGGGAACCTAATTGCAAGGCTCGTTCCAAGTGCATTCTAGCCAAGGACTGATTGGTAGAGATGAAAGAGTTACATGACTCTGAAAGGCATCTAAATCTTTGAAGAGATTTTAACGGCAACCGTGAGAAGATATCTTCCATTATATCCAGAGGAATAACCACCGTTGCTGCTGGAATTGCCATGTCTTCGTCTACAATTTGATTCCGAGAGGGAATAACTAAAAGATATTTGGAGAAACAGAGAGAGATCCGAGATTTTATAGGGTTTTTTCTCCTTAGATTCCCTGTCTTTAGTCGAAGTCTTGAACAACATACGTTCGAGCCTAGGTTTTGCAAAACCAACACTTCCACAACTAGGCAAAAAGCAGCTACTGGACCCAATTAGGAGTGGGCCAGCCCAGGTCCAATATTGGGTAGAACTAGTACTTCTTTTCAAGCTAGCCTTGCCCCACAACTATTCGAAATCATTTGAGTCCAAAAGGCTCTAAAAGTCTAAACCTCTAACTTAAGATTATGGCAAAACTTTAGGATCGGCAAGGGGTCTATATGACATAATTGAATGTAGCAAAAAAAAAAAAAAAAAAAAGACATAATTGAAAATGTCTACAAACATTATTCATCCTTTTTTTTTCGCCGGATCATTCTTCATCCTTAATACCAAAAAACAACATCAAAGAAAAATGTCTACTAACATTCTTCATCTTAATATAATTGTTGTGTGCAAACAGAAGATTAAACAGCAAAAATAAAGAACACAAAAGAATATAAGAGATTTAGGTGGTTCGGTGAAGGTAACCTACATGCACAAGCAAGGAGAGAGATATTATTATTTCTTTCAGAGAGAAAACGTTACAGCGGCTATTACAATAAACCCTAGATACAGAATTCCATTGAAAATCTCAATCGGGTCAAGCTCCTAATATTTCGGGTCGGGTCATCAATTTGAGCAAGATCATTTAATTCAAGTCACTTTAATAATAATCACATAAAATATATTGAAAAGTATCATTGAATATATATATTAAACTGGAGATGTTACTTTTTTTTTGCTACATGTTCGATAGGTTATACAAAGGAAGGTAGCATTCTTCCATCCCAAATTCCACCACAGCCGTCCCAAGATTTGAATCTGAGACCTCCTATTTGAGACTCAAACTCTTAATTACTAGGGGGGACAAAATATTACATTGTTAATAATAATACATATATAAGTAGATTAAATCTTCTCCTCCAAAAAAAAGTAAAATTAAGTTATCAAGTGGTGTAAAATACTTGTCTTGACCTTGGAGATGAAATAACCATTCAACTCCGAAACTTTTAGTCAGTAAAAAAAGGTGTAGAATGGGTATAAGACTATAAGCTACAAAAAATATAAGTTTTGATATTCTTCCTCTACATTTTGTTTTCAAAGTCAAACTCACACATTTAACTAAATCGGTTATTACATGGCGGTTATTACATGGCTGCTAGATCTTGAGATTTTAGGTTTAGATTTCGTAATATGTATTTTTTTAATTTGAAAATAATTTGAACAATTATCTCTTGATCACTAAATTTAATTTGAACAATTTTCACCCAAAAATTTACCCTTCAACTAAAATACCAATTGTTATATCTTATTTGGTATATATAATTATAAACCCTCATATATTTGATAACTACATTAAGGTTTTAGTGATCAAAAGTCACGTTGTGTTATCAAAAGTCCAGTTCAATAGAGTGAAGTTATGTCATTTCTTCAGAGAGGCCAACAGACTTGTTGATGCCTTAGCCAATTTGGGAAGACTTTCTGAGGATTATTTCTTCAGTTTTGATTGTATTCCAAACTCTGTTATCAATGTTTTCATGGATGATGTAATGGGGTTTTCAATGCTTAGACTTGTAAACATTTAACTTTATCAATTCTAGTTTCTAAAAAAAAAAAATCGAGTTGTGTTGCACTTTACATAAGAGAAAACTCTGACATTCCATTAGATTACATACTAATATTCATACTTTAATTCCCATAAAAATATTCATATTTTAAATTTAAGGAAAATTATTTAATACATTGTTAATGAAATTTAGCAAATTATACACACAAAAATTGAAGGTTGACATGTGTCATCTAGGAAATAATTTTGAATTTAAAAAAATAATTAAAATCCAAGATTTACACTATAGTATCCAATAGTAATCAAATCACTCTAAATTTAAAACTATTTAGGAGAAATAAAGTACACTATAGTATCCAATAGTAATCAAATCACTCTAAATTTAAAACTATTTAGGAGAAATAAAAAAAAAAAAGAGTCAAAACAAAACAACCATAAACTTTTCTTCCTTAATAATCAACACACAAAAACAGAGACTTGAATACCTCAAGAAATGATAGAGGAGAGGATTTCAACAACTACATCTAACAAATGAAATAAACAACTCTCTGTTTCTTTTCAACTTCCCATTTTCTTTCACTTTCCCCCTCCCCAAACATGGGCATCTCATGGAGCAGCACAAGCAACAGCAACAGAAGAAGGAACCAAAATTACCTCCATGCCCCTCCACCGCCACCACCTCCTCCACCTTACTATTACCCCCAAGAGCCCACTTCCCTTCCTCCTCCGCCACCACCTCCTCCTCTACCTTCAACGAGTCACCCCTATCCTGCGCACCCCCAGAACCCCTATCCTACTCACCCTCCACCTCCACCGCCTCCAGTTCACAACAATTACTATTCTTCCCCACCCTACAATTCCTGCAGCTACTCAAACCCCATGGTGGGTCGTTTCCCTGTTCATTACCATCCTTATTACGCCAACCAGACAAATGGGTGGCCTGCGATCCGAGCACACGCCATGGCTGCGCCGCCGCAGCCACCGCCGCCTTATGTGGAGCACCAGAATGCTAAGAAAGTGAGGAATGATGTCAACGTGCATAAGGATACGTTGAAGCTCGAAGTTGACGAGCAGAACCCTGATCATCACTTGGTTTCTTTCGTTTTTGACGCCTTGTTTGATGGGAGGTAAGAAAGATCCTTAATTTTTTAATTTAATTTTCGATTGAATTTTGGGATCAGTGAAAGTCCAATATTTTAGAGGAAATTTAGGTGGTTGGGTTGTTAGCCTAAGTTTTGTTGTTTGACTTTTAGATGAAAATTACAGGGAAATGAAAAGTGATATCCTTATTGAGGGTTTGTTAATTTAAATTGAAAAAATGGGGATTATGATCAGATAACTAATTGGGAGAATAGAAATTCTAATCGAACCCAACAGTGGGGTTAAAGGTAATGTGAGTAATCTGACAGATAATTTGAAGAGAATGGGGGCCTTCAGTAGGGTTGCAGTAAACTGATAACTTTAAAAAGATAAAGAATTGCAGGGTTTGAGCATGAAATTAGCAATTTCCTGAAATTTGCTGTCTGGCTGAGCAATAGTTAGTCATTGCACTTATCAGGCTGAACTGTCTATATCTAAGGAATAATGCTAACCACACCTTGTAAGCAGAGGAGCTTTCTTACTAGAATTAGTTTGGTGTCTGCTTTCTACCTTTAACTAGTCAAAGCATGAGCACCATTCAAGCATAAGGAACTTTAACTGAAGGCTATGTTATTGAGGGAATGTGGATTGCAGATGAATTTGGAAGAAAAGTTCCCATGGAAGATGCCAAGCTTCTTGTCTTCCTTAGGGCTTTTGATGGCAATTGAAATGTTCGTATGAAGGCTTTTGAAAGCTTTTAGTTAGCAGAGGTTGCTTTCCGGTTCAGCATGCACGGTTCTGGCTTGTGTGAAGCAAAGCCCACTTGGGCATTTAGCATTACTTGCTAGTCTAGTTTTAGGGGGGATCATGACTCTTTAGTACATCTCTTTTATCCATTGTGAATTTATGATGCTATTCAAACCTTGCAACATTAGGCTATGTGTTACTTATTGGGGGACTCACCTTTTTTAATCAATTTCGACATTTTATGGTTCACATGGTGTGAAGGTTGCCAACATATAAGATCCTGTTATCCAGGAATCTATTATTATTGATTAAAGTTTGTTAGCTGAACTGCAGATCATTTTGGAATAGTGCTGGGGTTTATGAAGTGGATGACTTAAAGTTCCATATTTCTTAGCTTGTGGTATTTATGCTAAATAAAGTGAATGATATAAGCAAAGCCCCATTGGCCAAGTCATATATAGACTGATTTTTATTTAAAGATCTACTCCCTTATGGATGGCTTGTAAGTTCAAATGATTGTTGACAAATGTTGGCATCATTAGGATGGATGTATTTAGTCTCTCTCTTCTTTTTCACCATCTCTGATTTTTACTCCCTAGAACCATTAGCCTAGAGTAGTTGGGGAGCGGATGGTGGCAATGATTATTAGAATTGTCACCCTAGGACTGTAAACAAGATGAGTTTTTCTGATGTTGATTACTGCTTTTGGCCTATTGTTTTTATCATTTTGTCAGAAAGTCATCTCTTTTAAAGACTTGTTCTTCATCATTTTAAGTTTTAGCATACCTAGATAGAGTTTTGAATGTGGATAATTTGCTTCTTGAAAGTTATTTGGTTATCCATCTCAAAGTAAATCATTCCATGTAGCCTTGGGGTGTACAAAAATGCGAATCTGTTTGTCAAATTGCCACCTGTTTAGGTGGTATGTATAGTGGCATTTTATTCTTAATCTCCTGTGTAATTAAATTATTACATCAAATTGTTGCCTCCTACTCTACCTTTTAAGGTTGTGGAAAGCTTGTTTAAAGATTTCTTAAGGTTGTGAGCCAAACCTGTCACAGCGTATCAAATTGAGTTTGTTCATGGCTTTCAAAGCTATCAGTTTTAGTATATCATTAACATGCTTTCTCTTGTTTTACTTTCTAATTTACAGTATCACCATCTTTTACTTTGCCAAGGAAGAGTCGAACTGTAGGTTTGTCCCCCTATATCCTGAAGCCCATGAGCCTGTGAGAGTCCCATTTCAGAAGGGACTTGGCCAAAGATTTCGGCAGCCTTCAGGAACAGGAATTGATTTAGGTTTCTTTGAACTTGATGATCTCTCAAAACCATCACCAGGAGAAGATGTTTTCCCTCTTGTGATTTCTGCTGAAACATGTGTGCCACCTCAGTCATCCAGTGAACGTATTGATGATCCTGTGGACAATTCATCAGCTCACATGCAAATTACTCAAGCTGTTCTAGAGAAGAACAATGGTAACTCTTTCCAAGCGAAAGTGATAAGGCAGATATTATGGGTTGAAGGAGTTCGCTATGAGCTACGTGAGATATTTGGAATAGGAAGCTCAGCAGCAGCAGAAGGCTTTGATGATAGTGACCCAGGGAAAGAGTGCGTGATCTGCATGACTGAACCTAAGGATACTGCTGTCCTACCTTGCCGGCACATGGTAAGAGTTCCCCATACTCCTTTGATATAGTGCATGCTGATATCAATCTGATAGAACAGTTTTAATTGGTGCTCATTTTCTTATGCGGAATGGTGTGATTAAAAATGATGAGGCAGGCTCAGGCATGGCTGTTTGAGCACACTTGGATGTTGTAGGACCTAGTCACCATTTGCTGAAGTCACTATATTATCATTTTGGCTATTAGGTGGATTCCACATGGCACCTGCTGGACCATCTTATCCTGTTATGTGATCATCTTTTCTAGTTGATGCACATAGGCATGCTAGCCATTAGAGAGTGTGAGGATTGGTGATTGAATTATTTATGTGATGTTGCCAATTCGGGCTTTGTTTCTTTAATTCATTTGTTCCTTGGCTGTTACAATGCCTGCTGAGCCATACATTTTCTTTAACCCCACCTGGACCCCGATCCAATCCACAATGGCTGTGGACATGCTTCTTTTCTTGGTAGGAATAGCTGGGTTATTAGAATATTAATATCTGTTAATGATTGAGGTTGTCTACAAACTTATTGCAAGATTGCTTCTAGAAAGTTTTCAAACAGGGAAAAATAGGCTTTGATTATGCCTAATCCCTGAAAACCCCTAATGCTTTGTATGATTATAAGATAGGGTAACTTTTTCTATTTTACAAATTATTCTTTTAAACCTTGGGTATATCATTCTAACTTGTGTTTTTTGTATTTCTCAGTGTATGTGCAGCGAATGTGCTAAAGCATTGAGGCTTCAGTCAAACAAGTGTCCAATATGTCGTCAGCCTATTGAGGAACTGATAGAAATCAAGATAAATAGCAATCATTAAAAGATTCCTTGTTGCCAAGTTTGTACGGTATGACATTCTTTTTATTTGTAATCTGGCTCTGCCCTAATTCACTTGTATATTGTAACTCCATTATCCGTTTTTTTTTTTTCTTTTTTCTCTTTTCGGCCCACAAAAGAAATTCATGTCATCCTTCTTGGCTCCTTGCCAAGGATGCCATCTCACCATACAAGTTTTAAGGATGGAAGTGGCTTCATCTGGACAACATATGGTAAATATTTGGTCTATCTGTCGGGGAATGGTAAGCCATCTTCACATTCTTCTGATACTTGGCATGGACAATTGTGGGCTCATTCTGAGTAGTACAGTTTGATAGTTCAAGCATGTAAAGCTTGCATACGTCGGAAGTAACCTCTTTTCATTTTATTTTTTTGGTTGAATTTTCCCCTTTCGGAAGCAATGTATATTAGCGAGATGAATTAATCCTTTTACATGTCTGCTGCTCAATGTTGTCTGAAGTTGTTTCCAAAGAATATATGACAACCATGTAAAGTGTTGAAAGTTTGCTTTATTCTTTGTTTTAGTCCCTTTTTGAGTATGTTCTGAATGGTAGCCCGCCATGTTTGAAGTTAATGCATTGACATTTTTTCTGTTATTAGAACGAAAGATTCAAAAGGCAAGAGAAAAGATGTAGGGCTACTGTATGTGTATGGGAATGGGATGAACATTCTAGCTAGGCACGGTGGGCTTAAACTTGACATCCTGAAAAAAGAAAGAAAAGCTGAGAATCTGCCATCTAAGTTAGAATTAAGGGGACAAAGCAAGATTCTCCCAATCTCGAGTGGGCTTTAGAGTCTTTTAACTTTTGAACATGGATATTATTATGACATAAGAGCTGTGCTAATCATTCTTTGCATGTTACTCGAAACTCTTTTTTTTTCTTCTTTTTCTTTTTTTGTCATTCGGTGCTGTGGTAGGTTGCAATTACTAAACTGCCCTTACTTTTAAAATCATTATAGGACATGAGTATGTTAAAAGATTTGTAGTAAAACTTTGTTGCTGTTTTGGTAGAATGCATAATTGCATTGAATTTCGACTAATTCGAAGTCAAGTTGGGTCGGATCTATCCATGTGAAACTTTCATAGCAATACTCCCATAGAAATTATCATCCCACTCAACTCAAGGCCCAAGCCTCCATCCCACTCAATCTTCTTACAAATCATTCTACATTATAATTTGGAACTTGTCAAAACGTCTAAACCTAACAAGTCCAGTAGTAGTTTCACTGACCTATTATTATAGTATTCAATTATTCATGGCAAGTAGGGTCCAAAACTGTTGATAGCTATGCATAAAGCTACCCATAAGGTTTCTATCTATTTTCAGCTTTGAGGCTAAACTAGTTCCTGGGCAGATTCTGTTATTTTTTTTTCTGCTCAACCCACTTTGACTTGCCAGTTGATCACCCACCCTCATGATTCATTTAATTCATGCAACACAGACAAAAGTCAGCACATGGAAAGTTTCATTCTCCTGAGAATAGTGTGATGGGCAAGGAATAAGGATCCATTAATTGCAGTTGAAGCTTGAATCAAAATCTCAGTTATGATTAAGATTTTAAGCAGCAAATATGAACACCAGACATAATCTCTGCCAACTTAAAGATATCACCCAACAGCCTACATTCATGTCATAATAGCTTTTGTGGGGGCAATTTGGAGAGAGTGAAAAAGAGAATTTGGCAGCAGTAAAAAAAAAAAAAAAAAAAAAAAAAAAAAAAGATTGCTTGAAAGTAGGGAATGTTGCAGAATGGCATATAAAACCCTGTTAAATTTGTTATTATTTAATCTCTGTTTCTTTGATTTTCATGTCACAGTTTTTGGTCCAGTTAAAAAATTAACCAGTTTCGAAAGCTACAAGAAAACAAGTAATAAATTATGAAAATACAAATCAGGGTTTTGCTACAAAATGACAATCTAACATCAATGAGAAGTCATTATAATTCTTCTGGTGTTTTTGGATTTTCAAATTCAGATATCAGTCACACACAGTACACTTTTAAAAGTACTACTACTGTACAAGCAGTGATAAATGGAGGCTTTCTTTCTAGTCAGAAAACAATTACCAAACTCCCACCATTATTGTTCCTCCATACTCATTATCATCCCAAAATCTAGTGGCTATATTCTATGAAAAAATGTGGGGAAGATTTGAATTGGACTATATGGAGCTATTTCTCTCCAAATTTCTGCAATTTTTTCCTTTCCTTCATCAATTATTATTATCTGATAACAATCATGTGAAGCTCATGTGATTGCCCTGGTTATAAATGGCAAATTGACCTATAAGCTAAGGTTTGCCCCCTAAGCATTTTCTATGGAAAAATCATGCAATGTCATGTTCAAATTACTGGGTTGGCAACACTTCCCTCTTATCTGATCAGTTTCAGACAGAAAACCTAATAACACCCCACCTGTTAGGAAAAATACTTATTGACTTGGAGACAAATAAAGTTCTAAAAACAACTGAGTAATTCGAATTCGAATCCGTAAACTTTGATTTTTGATGAACATATATAAACTTATTATTATGTTAATTATTATAAAGATTGTTGAAAGTCTTAAGAGTAAATTTGTTGCTATGGTTTGAATTTAACAAGTATTAGGTCTTTTGTCACGATTCAAAATGGTCTTTTACAAGTAAAGTGACATCTTCAAAGGGGAGGAAAAAGAAAAACAGAAAGACAAAAAAGCACGAGGGTTTCATCACGGTTTTAGGCTTTTGAGAGAAAACATCAATAATTTGCGTAAAAAAGAAGGGTTCAAACTTAGAGAAAATAGGTCTATAAACGTGATTTATTATCTTTTGCATCATATTATAGAGCTAGTTTTCTTGTACCTTTCTTTTACCTAATTGCTGCTAAAGTAAAGCATTTATATGATTAAAACCATTTGAAGCTTACCCTTAATTTGCTTTGCCCACCTCCTTTTTAAAACTCCATTTCAACAAGCTAACAACCAAAGAATTTCCCTTTTTTTGCCTTTATATTTTCTTTCCACAATTAATAATAATTAAGGAAGAAAACTTGTGAAAGTAGCTAAATCTTAGATATACACCCGGATTTTCTCTATGTTACATGAACTCGGGAATGGGTATCCGATGTAAAACGTATCTATTGTGAATAATACATCATGCGTTTTGGTTCGACGCGAATAACCGGATACGTTATGATCAAATGAAAACTACTTAAATGAAAACTACTTAATATAGTATCTTTATCTAGGTGTTTTTTTTTCTTCTTTTGTTTTTTATTCTTGTATTATTGCAAGTGACTTAAAAGCTTGAGCAATAGTAAAATATAGAAGGGGAAACGTTACAATGTATAGCAAGGGAAAGAGGAATTTTTTCAGAGCACATGGCATTGCTTGAATGGAAACACCAAAATGCAGAAGATATATCTTATGTAAGCTTATGGAAGACTGGACTTTTCTCCATATATACCAATCTTTTCCCTCATAAAATGAAATAATGGTCTCTCATTGAACCCAACTTTTAGCCAAGTTAGGCAACTTTACCTTTTTCAAAGAAAATTGCTATTACTTGATAGCAACTATAGACTGCAACTTGAACTGTATAATTTAACTTAGGCATTGATTTGGCAAACATATAGAAGACTAAAGTGAAAGAAAATAAAACCAATAAATTCATGGATTAATTGGAGAGAATTTGATTTTTCTTCCTTATGTCAACTCAACCCCCTCAAGGTGCCTAATTAACTAAACAGTCTTCCATACCCCATTTGGTAAAGTTTGCATATCTTTTTAATTTTTGCCCTCTGATGAATTCTTGCTCATAAAACCAAACATGTGATCATGAGTTTGAATTCCTTCTTGTATATACCAACATCTTCCAACATGGAAAAGGAGGCTTAATCTTCTACCTTTTTGAAAAAGAATAAAAGCAATAGTATTTGTCAACTAATTTATAGTTGGTATATTTTAGAGGTTAAATGTAAAGAATTTAAAGGGTATAAAGCATTATGGTAGTACTCAAGTAAAGAAGCATGCCAAGTCTAGAAAATCGGATGATTGTTCTATTTTTTTCCAATAGAAACTATAGACTAACTTTCAATAATTCTTTTTTTCCCCTTTTCCCCTATATATAGTTTGAAATTGGAAAATATTAAACTTAGATTTCAGCACATGCAATTACTGCTAGAGATTAATAATCAACTACTCTTTTACCAACTATTTGATCTAACATAAATTGATTAGTTGAAGCACATTATTAACATTTCTTGCAAACCCCATTGATTAAAATAAATACTTCTTTAATTTGTCTATCTACCCATCACTTCACATATAGGTGAAGATGATCATTTCCATATATGTTTGTCCTATATACTACTCCCTCAGTCCCTAATTAGATGTCTACTTTTGGTCAACTAACACTAAACTTTGACCATTATTTATAAAAAAAATATGTAAAATTTAATTTTAAAAAAATATGTGTTAAAAAGTTTATAATTCAAAGTTTATAAGTGTTATTTTTAAAAATTATTTTGCTTTATATATTTTTTATAAAATATTGTCAAAGTTTAGCTTTGTTGACCAAGAGTGGACATCTAATTGGGGACGGAGGGAGTATATTCTTATTTTTTTCTTTTTCAAGGGAACAAGATTATTACATGTCATCCCATACATTTAGTGATCACTCCAAATTTTGTTCTGTTCTTGTAGCATACATTCATTGTTAGGGTTTCTGAAAATCATGGTGGAAGTAATTTTACATATGTAAGCAATTAAATAAGTAAATTCAGAAATAATTTGTGGGACTCAACTAATTGTTTATTCATTTGTCTTGAATGTGAGACATATCTTAATTGTTCCTAAATTATAGTGGAAAAGAGGAATAGTTTCATTTCAATGATTCAATCTTATCTTCTATGGATGAAATTAATGAGTACCAGAAAACCAATTATTATAAACAGGAATACTAGTATAATTTGATTTAACCAAAAAAATGCAGGTAATGAGTCCAATTTTATATGACTACAGACTATTTATCATACTATTCAAGTCAATTTGCAAAAAGAGAAATGAGGAATTTGTGTGAATCTTGAAGTTAATAATTATCATAGACCCATCATTCATTAAATTTGTTAGTTAATCCAAACTTTATATGAGTAGTAGTTTGGAAATAACATGAATTCCCAAAAGCAAATACTATAATGAATTGGATTAATTGTTCATTTATTTCTCATGAAAAAACCAAATGAATTGACAAAAACATTGGAAAATCTACAATAAATTCAGAAAAGAGAACCATTTTAAGGCAATAAAAACCATTTCCCTTCCTCAAAACAAAGTAATCATTATTGAATCAAAATGAAAATATATAGTACTGTAACAGACAGACAAAAGGAGCAAAGTTAGGGGGAATTTGGGTTCACATTTCACACTAGAAAGAGTCCAAGAAGCAAATGAAAGTGGGGTGGGTTGGGGCAAGTGTTTTTTAGCTAGCCCAAAGCCCTTTAAAGGGTACAAGGGGTAATTCAAGGTGAATAGGCAAATGTGGTAATGTACCAGAAACAGTGTGTAAAAAATTAAAGAAAAAATAATAATAATAATTTCACAATGCCAAACTCCATGGCCCATTTAATGACATTATTTATTGTACCACACCAAATTGGGGAGATGAAATCTGACATGGGTTCATTCACATCTGCTGATAATAATTACCAAAGATTAAAAATACAAATCTAAAGGGAAAAAAAAAAAAACTCATTCTCTCTACCTATTTCTCTCTCCATCCCCCATTTATTATTAACCACACCAAAATCCAAACCCCCCCTATGGTCAAAACCCAAAATCAAAAAAACAAAAATAAAGGTGAAAAAGATTTCAATAGAAGCCAAAAACCAAATTAAAGAAAAATCTGATCTTTCAAAGCCAAGCCAAAAACCCAATTGGCTAGCTACTATGGCTTAAATGCTGTAAAAATAAAAATGTTATGTGGAGTTGAAAGAAAAGCCATGAATTTCTGTTCAAGTTTCACACTTGAAAGTGTTTTTAGTAAAAAAGAAACAGCTAATATACCCAATAAATAAAGGTCCAAAAGATAGAGTGAAGAAGGAAGCCTTGCTAGCAGCACTCACTCTCTCTGCCAGTCTCCCTTTGCTCCCCCTTTCTCTCTCTTCTCTTTCCTTCAACAAAAATTTCCTTCTTTTATTTTCTCTCTCTCTCTTCTCTTTCTTGCTCTGAAATAGAGGAAAACAGAGTTTACCAGAGAAGTTTAATGTGCACCCACCGCCTGTGGATATCTCTCTCTTTCTTCAAGACTGAGCCTTTGCTTTGTTGTTGTTGTTGTTGTGTCTGAAAAAAAAAAGTTTTTTTTCCCTTCTGTTTCAGAAAGAGAGAGAAAAACTGAGACCACACTTCCCATTTGTTTTTGCTCCCATTTTATTTTTCTGTTAGAAAAGACCCAAAAGAAAGAACAAAGACTAACCCTTTTGTGGGGATTTGTTGTAAATTCATATTCTTCTTCTGTTTTTTCTTCAGATCTATTATCATCCCCTTTTTTTCTTCCTTCTTTCTGTTTCCACTATTGTACTCTTCTGTTTGTTGTTTTTGAGCATAAGTGAGGAAAAATGAGTAAAGAGGAGTTTATGAAGATCCAGGTATTTACTCTTCTTTCAGTCTCTCAGTCTCTCATTTCATTTTTTTTGCTTGCTTCAAGTTTGCACCTTTACTTCATTCCCACTCAATCTTCTTTGCCTGTTGTTTTCTTCTTTGCAGACTTGTGTTCTTAAAGTTAACATTCACTGTGATGGATGCAATCATAAAGTGAAGAAAATCTTGCAGAAAATTGATGGTATTCCTCTTAAAAATTTTCTGGCATTTTTGCACCTTGTTATAAAACATAGATATAGCATAAACAAATTTGTTCTTCTGCTTCTGTTTTTACACTGCCCAAGTTCTGTTTTTTAAAGATATGTTATTTATTCCTGTATATTGAGCTCTTGGGGTGTTTTTTTTTTGTTTTTTGTATTTTGGCAGGGGTTTACAAAACCCACATAGATCCTGAACAAGGCAAGGTAACAGTGTCTGGAAATGTAGACCCAGCTGTTCTTATCAAGAAGCTTGCAAAATCAGGGAAACATGCAGAGCTTTGGGGACTTCCAAAAGCTAATAACAACAACCAAAACCACCTTGCCCAGCAGTTCAAAAACATGCAGCTTGATAATGGCAAAGGTGGAAATAACAACAACAAAGGTGGTCAAAAAGGTAACAACAACAATCAGAATAACCACCACCAGCAGCAGCAGCAGCAGCAGCCCAAACCAGTCCAGCCAACTCCCCAACAGATGCAGCAACTTCAACAGCAGCTTCAGCAAATGAAAGGGTTACAAGATCTGAAGTTGCCTCAATTGAAAGACATGAAGATGCCGGCTTTCAACCCGAACAACAACAACAATCAGAAGGCTGTCAAGTTTGCTGCTGAAGAGGATGACTTCAGTGATGATGATTATGATGATTTGGATGATGATTATGATGACTTAGATGATGACTTTGATGATGAGTTGGATGATCCTCAGCATCCTCTCAACAAGATGAAGCCCATGATGGGAAACGTTCCTAAAGGAGGAATGCCCAATATGATGATGTTGAATGGCATGATGAATGGTAATCATCCTCAGCTCATGAATGCTCAAAAGGGTGCCCAAAATGGTGCTCCAAATGGAGGAGCCAATGGTAAAAAAGGAGGTAATGGTGGAGGTGGTGGCGGTGGCAATGCTGTGCCTGTTCAGATTCTTGGCGGTGGTGGTAATGAGGGTAAAAATGGAAATGGAGGCAAAAAGGGTGGCGGCGGGGGTGGTGGTGGGAATAATAATGGGGGAAACCAACATCAGGGTGGTGGTGGTAAGAACGCCGGTAAAAACGGTGGTGGTTTACCTCAGGAGGGAAAAAATGGTAACAATGGAGGTGGTGGGGCAAACAAGAATGGTGGTAATAATGGTGGTGCAAATGGTGGTAATGGGGGCAAAAAGGGAATTAATGGTGCTCCAAATGGTATTAATGATGGGTTCCCAAGCATGGGTGGCCCCAATGGTAATATTAGTCAGATGGCTAACATGAACATGGCTATGGGCCAAATGGGCAGTTTACCTATGGGCCAAATGGGCAGCCAAATGGGAAACATCCCTGCAGTCCAAGGCTTACCGGCAGCTGCCATGAACGGCGGTGGGGGCGGTGGCGGCGGATACTTCCAAGGGGCCGGTCCGGATGTAATGCCCGGGAACCCATACCATCAACAACAGTATTTGGCGGCTATGATGAACCAACAACGTGCAATGGCGGGAGGAGGAAATGAAAGGTTTCAGCCCATGATGTATGCCAGGCCACCCCCAGCGGTCAATTACATGCCCCCATATCCATACCCATACCCGCCACCCCAACCCGACCCGTATACTCACTTCTTTAGTGATGAAAATACCTCAAGTTGCAACGTGATGTGAAAATTTGGATTTTGGGTCAATAAGTTTGATCAAAGCCTTGTGGTGGTGCTGGTGGCAACAATGATAGTGCTGCCGTTGGGTGGTTCAGTTATAGTTCAAGAACTAGGAGTTTGATGGCATAATATACATGGAAATGGGTTTTTATTTTAGTTTAATTTTCCCCCACTTTTTTTTTCTTAAATCCTTTTATATCATCTTTTTTTCTTAATCCTAAGTTGAATTAGGGTTTTAATTATCATAGGGAGTATTTATAGATAATATTATATTATATTAAAGTCTTTAGGGGGAGAGAGGATGATGAGATGTAAGTGGGAGTTAGTGGTGGGCTTTTCCCTTTTTTATGAGAATGTTTATATGTGTTTATATGTTGCAAAACAAATAAGATTAAGAAAAACAAAAAAGGATGAGAATGGGTGGTTAACCAAAAATGCCCATCCATCTCTCTCTGCCCATTTCTCTCCCAATATTTATCCTTTTTCTTCCTTTTTTTTTACACATTTAAATTAGTAAATATAATATATGATATATCCCAATTTTAGCATACATACTCATGTGCACTTGCCTTGTAGTATCTTTATATTTCAGTCGTCATGTTATGCAATTATCTTGTTTGTTTCAATTTTGTGAGTGAAATCATGGAGAGTCTTGTGAATGGTGTGGGGCTCACTCAATGAGTTGGGTGTTTTTGGAGTATTGGACCCCACGATTCATCAACACCGTGTTTTATTGATGAAGTTTGTCCCTACTTCTCTCCCTCCTCCCAAATCCAAAGTGGTATTAAGACTTCTAGGTAAAAAAAATTCCTTACATTCCTTTATATTCCACTATTCACTCATACATCAAATAGTAAGAGGTTCATTGTCTACTATTCTATGCATATCCATATCATGTTGTGTGGTGTATAATGACCTTTTCACATATACAACATGATTTTTCAATATCAGGATTCAAACTCGAGATTTCTAATTAAAATATCTAATTATTTTCCGAGTTTGTAGTTAAAATGGTGCATTACAAGATTTCAACTCAAGATCTTTAATTAGAATTTCGAGTGTTCTAATCATCGACCGAGTTTGTGCTGTCAAACATTAGCATTCAAATGGGGCATACACATAAGTTAAAATGAAACATTTTGGTCATATGACAAGAAACCCATTGTCCTTATTGTGAACTAAGTTTTGGGTTTTAGTATTTGGTATCATTACAAAGTTGTTTCCAACTTCCAATCTTTCATTTCGGGTATAAAATGGAAGTATTTGTATGATCATTCATACAAATGGTCCTTTTCCTCCAAATCCCATTGTTTTCATTGTGAGAATGAAAGGACAAAGGAGAAGCATTATAATGCAATTCAAAAATATAAATTATTAAACGAAAAACATGGAGGAGTGTTTGGATTGGAAGTGTAATGTAATTGGGTTGCAGCTCTTAAGTACTTTATGAGAGAAAGGGCAAAGTTTATAGACTTCACTCACTAACTCTGCGTTCTCCAAAGAGAGGGCTCAGAAGGTGTTTGACAAGGACAAGCTAACTACTTTATATTTGAGAAAAAATCTAACGGCGTTGACACTTGACACGAATTCTGGTAAGCGTCTAGTCTTATCATCAGAGAAACAGCATCATCACAAATCTTTTTCTTTTATGTAAAAAAGAAAGAAATACTATTGTTTATTTTATTGGGCCGTATATTATTAGTAAGAAAAAGAATTCCTCTGTTTTTTTTTTTCTTTTTAAATTAAAGGAAAATGGGACCCAACTCCCCAAATCAGAAACGATCATGTATTGGATTTGTCACATGATGATGATGATGAGAATTGGAGGAAGGAAGAGAGAAGTCATCACTCATCTCTCCTCAAAACTCCATCCATCTGTCTAATCAAAGACAGTGATTGATGTTTGTGGGGCCATTTTCTTTTTTTTTCTTCTTTATTTTTGGGGCTCTACACAAATGTACTACCCTTGTTACCCATTTCCCTAGTTTTTTTTTTCTACATATAATATTCCCTTGATAATAATTTTTTTTTTTTGGTAAAAACCCATAATAATAATTTGATCTTAATGGAGCCAAACAAAAGATTAATTTGATCTTAATGTGTTCCCCACACTTTGTATTTTCATACACCTCTCAGTGTCCCAACTCTAACTAGTCCTAGTAAAAATGTCATTAGCTCTGAAACATTGGATATTTATTCTTTTATAGTGAAAAAGGGATTTCATAACCTATTTTAGATGGTCGCATTTGAATTTAAAAACAAGAGTCCGAGAGTTAGTAAAATTATTAAAAAAGTAAATAAGAGATTTCCTACTTATTGAATTGGGTGAAAGAAATTTAATACTCCACTTTCAATTTCGAGCCTTGTACATAGAAAATAGGTGATGAAATTTTTTTTTCTCATTTAAAGTTCAATGTAACTTGACTGTATCGATACATAATACGATTATCTATCAAGAGATTCAATCAAAGAAAAGGTTAGCTCATAAATTAAAATAAAATTAAACTTTAAGTTGTTACATAATAGATTTCCAAACAAATCAGAAACAATAATATCATACATAAAGTCCACAAAGAATACACTTCATTTGCTTGCCATCAAATCTCAAGCTATGTATAAGTTGGCTTTTCTATAGCAACGATAAATCTTAACATGATCATGAAACAACTCCATTAGCAACCTACAATCATAGATGATAATTTCTAAGAATGCTAGTCGATATGATCAGCGCAGTATAAAAAAGTTTGAGAGAACTATTTCAACATTCACATTTATTTTAGAGTATATCTTGATAGCTGAAATTAAGATTAAAGAATGCTTGACATTTATGCCTAAGTTAAAAAAAAAAACTCATTGATAATTAATATCGATGTTAATTCTTAACGTCTACGTCTATCATAATTAAGAAGATTGGGATTTGAGAAAGATTTAGTGAAGGATATGATTGATTACCTATGATTCTACTATATTTTACAAGATTTACGTATAAAGTATTACTACTTTGGATGTTACTGAACATTAGTAACAACTATCTTTATTCAATTTGCTTACGCCAACTTTGGAGTAAAATTTCAGGCTACGGTTGCACGAGTGCTGTGTCCCTGAAAGAACATTTAATGTGGGGTTTGCTCGAGATCCAAAATTTACTGACCTTGTTTGGCTACAATGGTAACCCAAATCCCCAGTCCTTTGCCTTTCAATTTTCCCTTCTTTTTCCTAACATAGCATCGTCTCCAAATCGTCCTTACAAACCTCACTCACTCTCTTACATCATCGTTTCCAAACTTTTTCAACTTTTTAACGTTACGATCTTTTTTGTAAGATTTTTGTTTCTAATCGGACACAATTTGAACTGTTTATGTGTAAAATTAAATGTTTTTTTCTCCGACCAATTGTCGATCATGCAAGAAGACACGTTTAGTTAAGAGGGGATGGAGGACTTTGACGGGGCGTTGAGGAATCACATGGAGGGATAAGGTTTAGGGGGTCGTGGGCTATTTTGTTTGAATGCATGGCATTTGCATATGCATTTGCAGGGGAGGGCGCAAAATCACACAAACCTAACAACGTTGTTTTTTTGTTTAACTTGTGTTTTGCTTCAACTAACTTTCATTTAAAAATTACTATTGTTTTTGTTCACATTAACGGTCCTAGAAAAGATAAAATATATATTACCGAACAATATATGTCATAGAAGTCATGTAAGGATGTGGGTTCGATCAAATTAATCTATCATTTATCATACGGATTCATATAATTAAGTGACATGAATGATTAAGATTTAAGTGCTTTCTGTACAACATTTGAGTAGTTCGAATTTCCGTCCATCATGGTTCAATAGATAATTTATAAATAAAAATAAAATAGGTGAAAGTTCAATAAATTCGTATTCAATATGAATTTACGAAATTACCCTAATTTTAGAAATTGAGTAACTGTTTCACAATCAAAATATTTTTATGGTGGGCATTTTATTTGGTTTTTCCTTTTCTCAAATTTTGGTCCTCTTAGCTTTTGTGCAAACTTTAACCTTATTTTGGGGAGGAAAACCAGGGGGGTTTTAAGGGAAAGTGAAATACCATTGGGACTTATTAGGGAAGCAAAAGAGGGAAAAGAAAGGCAGTCAAGGGAGGAGAAAGAAGGGAAAAGGGAAGTTTGCCAATCATGACTAACATGACAGAAGCAGATAGTTTTTTCTTTCTTTTTGGCCCTTTTTCACTTTATCTTTGTTTTTGGGGACCTCTAATTTTGACTCTAAGAGAAAAAGAATTGAACAATACTGAAACCTTCACATGGGACCATCTGGCTTCCCATTGGCTCTGCTTGTTTGAGCAACCAATAAGATTTTTCCATGTCAAAATTCTTAAAACCCTGACCCCCCCCCCCCCCCCTCCCCCCAAAAAAAAAGAAAAAAAAAAAAGAAGAAAACATTGATGTAAAGAACTGAAAGCAAAACCAATATTTGATCTGATGATTTTGGGCAGTTGCAAGCAACAAGGTGGTGGTAGGGTGATGGCTGGCCTTCTGGATTTCAGATTTCGTCCGTACCATAAAGTCTCTTCTCCAAAAGATTATTTTGAAGAAATCTAAATTATCTTTCAAATAAACATCATTTTCTCTTTTGAAAGTTGTGAACATTTAGTACATAATGCATTGCCCTATAACACCTACTGGAAAATGATGTGTTCCCCATTTTTTTTTCTAAGATTTTGGAGAGTTGGAATTTGGAGTCCATTAGAAGACAAAAATAGTAACCTAAATCTATGTTTAGTTGATAAATTCGGATTCCTAAAAATAGAAAACAAAATAAGTACAGTTTCTTCATTTTCTTTCATGTGCTTTGTCTTGGGGGGTGAAGTTCTTCTAATGTTCAATATGCTAAAGTTCACTAGTCCTACTCATATGGGTAAGTTTTGACTTTTTAAGTAACTTATACCATTCTTTTCACTACTATTCTATTCTATTACTCTCAAATGTATGACAAATTAAGTTCGATATTGTTTACTTCCACCATGAATGATAGAAATTCTCTGGACTATAAATGAAGTGGTTGCACAATCTCGTCACTTTATTCACTTCAGTAACTCATGAATCAAATCATTATTGATTCTTGATCGGTTACATGCCTATAGTGTATTACTAAATCATATAGTTGTTTGTCTATTTAAAGAAGGAAGATTCCGATCATATCTTGAAACAATGAATCAAGCACCAACCATTTATACGAAATGAAGAAATTATTAGATAGACCTGATATCCTATTGCGTTATAATAAAGAACTAGTAGAATTTTCAAAGTAAACTCTAAAGTTTACATTATTATTATAGTAAACTTTTAATGATTGTAGCATGACCTCACAATTAACAAATATGAGTATTAGTGATTTATTTTGGAATAATGAGTGATAAGGCCAAGTCCAACTAAAATTTTCTTGTACGAAGAATATGTGGAAGCAATTGAGTATGAATGATTTAGTATAGTGATCTCTTAATTAATCACCACTTCGGAAGTTATGGGATCATGTCAAACTGAAATTCAGCAAATAGTTCCGATTAGATTATAGTGGAACTATTAAACTCAGTCCTATATTAATAGCTATTGTGAGAATGGCAGAATTGATTTCTTTTAATTATATACGCAAAAGCACCTTTTCTTTTCTGCAAATTGTTCCCTCATTGTGAATCATAGTTAAGAACTAATAATCCTTGGATTAATGATTTCTTCTGAAAATTAGTTCCAATAGCTCAATTCAATTTATTAAGACGGGAAAAAAAACAGAAAAAGACTATTCGCCATTGAAAGTTAGAAACCAGTTACCATCGAAGAAAAAATAATATGGTTTGGGTCATTGAATGCATATATATGTTTCTTGTGCATGTCAAGGGATTTGGCTAATCTCGTGAGCTCTCATACGGATGTGTTGGACATTTGGGCTTTGCATCCATGATAGTCTATCCCAACATAGGTTATTATCTTGGTAATTTAATTTGGATTAAATTAACAAGAATAATAATAGGAGATATTTTCTTGATAAAATTCATTGGGAATTATATCAGAAATTATCTAGCTAAGTATTCAAGTGGAATACAACTACTCACATATAAAAGAAAAAATAAAAACTACGTAAAGTGGTTCTCTCTCATTTTTTATCAGGAAGTTAGAACTTTCTGAAGAAAAAGCTTCTCCCTCCGATGTCAAGCAAGAAAAGGTTTTTGCACTGTGATTAATGAGGTTTCTGCTCATTCCTGTAGCAGAAGTCCACCACGAGTATTGAAGATCAAGGAGCACCGTAATTGACCCTGGTTTGATTTCTTTCGCTTCCGCAAAATTCCATATTTAAATAACATGATTTATTTTAATCCATTTATATTGCTATACTCAATAGATCATGGTTTTTCCTACATTGGTATCCGAGCTTGATTGGGTCTTTTCGTGTTTGTGATCTAAATTGATGGCCTTTCGGAATGCTTTTTTTGTTTTAATAGAAAAGCATGAAATTAGGCCTTGATATTCTGGTGGTTTGATGATTATATGATGTCTATATGATCTGATTTTTTTCGAGATTTAAATGGCTCATATAGATGGAGATATCTCGGGTCAAACATGTAAAAAACAGTAACTTTGACCATGTTTTTCGATCTGCTCAAACTGAATATTGATGCATGATTTTTATACCATTAGAATCCTTGTCTAATAAGCTTTCCATCGGTATAATATTTGCCTAAATCGGAGTTTTATGTTGGGAGAATTTCATGTTTTAAGTTTCAGGGACTTAATTGAAAGGACTTATTTGAAAAGAAATTAAATCTGGAGGTTTAAATTGGTTTAAGAGTGCGCAGAAACCCATGCCACACGCAGAGATGGCGCGTGAGACCCACTTCCAGAACAAATCGGCACGCTGAGAGCACTAACAGAATTGTACAGACACCAGGAGAAACTTTAATGTTTTGACCGAGCGCCGATTCTGCTCCCAAGACGGCGCGTGGCTTGCACGCGCCGCTCCAGGAGAGTTAAAAAAAATAGTTTTTTAAATGAATAAAACGCAGCCCCACTCGCGCCTGGCGGCGCGTGGGGGCGCGTGTGTAATCCCTGGTGGCGCGTTTTTTGACACCGCCGCCACCAGTGGACTTGCAAAGGTGTTTCCTATTTTTTAATGTTTTTTAAAAAATTTGAGTTAAAATAAATTTATTTTCAATTTTTAAAATAAAAAATAATTTAGTGGAAATTGTTGGCGGCGCGTGGCGGCGCGTGGAGGGTGCTCTCGGGCGGCCGGAGTTGCTAAGACACTTCTGGGAATGTGTCCTAAGCAGTGGGAGTGGGGGTGCGCTTTCTGATTCTCCAGAAGTATTGGTTTGAATTTTTCTCCTTATTAAATGCCTTTAAAATTCATAATAATTTTTGGATTATTGCTTTATTATTAATATTTCAGAATATTTATGAAGCATGATTGAATTTTATATGGCATATATATGATATTGATTATGGCAATGATGTGCTTACATGTTCAAGCATGTTTGTATGATTAAAGTTGCATTAAATATTGTCATGTTTATTTTTATGAATAATGTAGCATGCAATATTTTTGGATGAAAAGATGCAATTAATATGCCATGATTGAGTGGGAGGTTTTAGTTGAGGAAATCTGGGATTTCGTTCCTAAAACTAAAATTTCGCGGATGATTATGTTAAATAATATTGATAATTGCTAATATGTGAGTGATGATTATGAGCATAGCGATTT
>AWWV01014771.1:0-57025 GCA_001974805.1 Corchorus capsularis | reverse complement strand
AGGATTCTCAAGCTCAGTTGCGTAGAAGCAAACGTGGAGGTGTCCCTCGTCGCCGTTTTGAGGTTGAGGGGGAAGCTTTCATGATTGCTCCGCAAGATGAAGCTGAGCCTAAAACATTCAAAGAGGCTCTATCTTCCCCTGTTGTTCAAGAATGGACTAATGCAATGAATGATGAAATGGAGTCAATGAAACCTAACCATGTCTGGGATTTGGGTTGACCTACCACCTGGGCGGAAGACTATTGGGAACAAATGGGTTCTCAAAGTTAAACGCAAGGCGGATGGTTCCATTGAAAGATATAAGGCTCGCCTAGTAGCGAAAGGGTACACACAACAAGAAGGTGTGGACTATGAGGAAACCTTCTCACCGGTTGTAAGGTTTGCCTCAATTCGCTTGATTCTAGCCATAGTTGCAAACTTTGACTTGGAACTTTACCAGATGGATGTCAAAACTGCATTTCTCAATGGAGAGCTAGATGAGGAGATCTACATGGATCAACCTGAGGGCTTTGTGGCAACAGGTCAAGAGCGCAAAGTCTGCAAGCTCAAACGATCTATTTATGGCCTAAAGCAATCATCTAGGCAGTGGTATCTTAGATTTCATCAAGCTATTATTCAGAATGGCTTTGAGATGATTGAAGAGGACCATTGCGTGTATGTTAAGAGATCCAATGGTAGTTTCGTCATTTTGTCATTATATGTTGATGACATACTATTGGCTGGAAATGATATGGAGATGATTGTCACCACTAAGAAGTGGTTGTCCTCAAACTTTGAGATGAAGGACATGGGTGAAGCAAATTATGTGCTCGGAGTTAAGATCCTAAGGGATCGTTCAAAGAGGCTTCTTGGTTTGTCTCAAGAGACATACATAAAGAAGATCCTTGAACGATTTCAGATGCAAAATTGCAAACCCATAGACACTCCTATTGCAAAAGGTGAGACTTTAAGTCTTCAACTGACTCCAAAGACATCTGATGAACAAAAACAGATGGCTCGTGTTCCATATTCTAGTGCTGTTGGCAGTCTTATGTACGCCATGATGTGCACTAGGCCAGATATCAGCTTTGCTGTTGGTTTGGTTAGTAGATTCCAATCTAACCCTGGGCTTGCTCATTGGAAAGCAGTGAAGAGGATATTGCGCTATCTTAAGGGAACTGCTGATTACATGCTATGTTATCGCGGTTCAAACTTGAACCTAATCGGTTATACTGATGCTGATTGGGGTGGTGACTTAGATGAGCGCAAATCAACTTCGGGATACGCATTCTTGCTCAATGGTGGTGCTATTACTTGGAGCAGCAAGAAACAGTCTTGCATTGCTTTATCCACTATGGAGGCAGAATTCATAGCGTGCTACTGCAGCTGTGCAAGAAGCTGTTTAGGCTAAAGCGATTTCTTGGGAGCTTGGGAGTACCCAGCGCCGTAGATCCAGTGACAATTCATTGTGATAGCATGGCTGCAATCGCTTATACCAAGGATCCAAAGTATCATGGTAGAACCAAACATATTGATATGAGGAACAACTACATTAGGGATTTGATAGCACAAAAGGAAGTGATCTTAAAACATATATCCACTAGTCATATGGTTGTTGATCCCTTAACTAAGCCTATTCCTAGGGATGCTTATGTGACTCATGTAAAGTCTTTAGGACTTCGTCGATGGTGATTATGTTATTTTGATCATTCATGTTGAACTCTTTGTTTTTTTTTTTTGGTTATTAATAAAATTCATGCATTTTCTTCTATGATGAATTGTTTGCACACAAGATTTAGGAGTATGTCGACAGGCTTTAGATTGGCTCACTCACATGAGCAATCGCCTTTGGCGCCTATGAGGGGTGAGCAAAGATGAGACACAAGCTACTAGCGCTTATTGAGAGCGGCAAGAGCATAATTAAGATGTCGCCTTGGTTGGAGCCAAGATGAGGTCAATATAGTAATGATTGACTAAAGGACCGAAAATGGATTGACCCACAATCCATTTAGCCTGTGAAGTAAGCCGGATGTGAGATCTAATTTGGCGCCTAAGAAGGCGAGCAAATAGGATGCTCAGGTTAGGCGCTAAAGGAGCGACTAGACTAAGATCTGTACAGTGTTGAGTTTGACATACGCTCTTATTAGAGAAAAGAGACACTCCACTGTAGCATGTATTTCATACTACATGTGCTTTTACGACCTATATAGGAGGTGGAAGAATGGATCCCTGCTTCTTCACCATGTGAGTCCTATGAAGGTTTAGAGAAACCTTACATTGTGCCCTTAGTGACCTTTGACTATGTCATAAGGCGTGGAATGGATGTTTGTTACTTTGGTATGTTACCTAAGACCATGGATGATTCGGTTCTACGGGACATTACTGGGAAAGCAGTCTGTTTCAAACCAAGTGACATGAGGGCAAGAGGGAAGACAATTTGAATCACGTCATGCACTATATTCAAGGTCGACCCATTATGTCGCTTTTGAGAGCTTTGACATAATGTGAATATATGTTGCAACATTAAGAAAGATTGATTTGTATGCTCATTGAGGGATTTTGAGATACTCAATCTGATGTGATTAAATTGGTCTAGGGTACATGAGACACTAAATTTCTTTATAAAAGGGTAGATGTCTCTATGCTGGCTCTAACGAGTTCCTAGTATAGAGCTCCCGAAATTCAAGGTGTACTCAGTGGTCGCACGGTTCATTAACCTGTATGAACTTGGCATTGGGATGGTTGAGAAGGCTTTGCGATGGCTTGCCCATCATGTGTGAGTGGGAGATGTTGGACATTTGGGCTTTGCACCCATGATAGTCTAACCCAACATAAGTTATTATCTTGGTAATTTAATTTGGATTAAATTAACAAGGATAATAATAGGAGATATTTTCTTGATAAAATTCCTTGGGAATTATATTAGAAATTATCTAGCTAAGTATTCAAGTGGAATACAACCACTCACATATAAAAGAAAAAATAAAAACTACGTAAAATAGTTCTCTCTCATTTTTTATCAGGAAGTTAGAATTTTCTGAAGAAAAAGCTTCTCCCTTCATTGTCAAGCAAGAAAAGGTTTTTGCACTGTGATTAGTGAGGTTTCTGCTCATTCCTGTAGCAGAAGTCCACCACGAGTATTGAAGATTAAGGAGCACCGTAATTGACCCTGGTTTAATTTCTTTCGCTTCCGCAAAATTCCATATTTAATTAACATGATTTATTTTAATCCATTTATATTGCTATACTCAATAAATCATGTTTTTCCTATAGAATGGAAAAAGGAAACCAAACACACACATATACAAAAACCCATTAAAAATGAAGAAAAGAAATTTAGCATGAATTTATTTCCCATGGACCCACTGACTCAAACAATGGGCACACACTCCCCCCTCAACAAAGTGCAGTCTAATTTCCCCAACATGCAAAAAATAAAAAATTTAATTTATAAATATCATCTTCTTTTAAAGAATTTAAAAATTTAAGTTATATATTAATTCAAAAATTTTAAGTTGTATATAAATATATAATCTTTTAAAGAAAATAAAATAATTCATCAAAAGAAAAAAAAGAAATTCTAAAAATAAAAAGTCATAGTGTCATACACATTACCAAGACCCAAATCACCAACATTAAGAAGTAAGCATTCTCTCGAACAAAAAAAAAAAAACATTAGGAAGTAAGCAAAATAACAACGAAATAAATAAAGCCCTTTTTAAGACACTCCAAAAAGAAAAAAGAACACTTCTCATTTCTAATTTCTTTTCCTTTTGCTCCTCATTTTTAGATCAACAATGAATTAAAAAACACCAAATACTCACAATTTCTTCTTCTCATAATTTTACTGTTTCTTGTTTTTCTTTTAAGCTCTCTCTTCTGATTTCTCTCTCAGTCTCCATTTCTCTCCAGTCTCCTCTCTGTATTCAATATATATATACACTCAAAAATACATATAAAAGAAATTATATAAAAAAGTAATAATAATAATATATTATATTATAGAAATAGTTGTTATACTAACTAGTGTTGTTTGTACAAAGGGAAAGGAAAGGAGAGAGAGAGCTTCTGTTTTGAAGGAGAAGTGGGAAGAAAAAAAGAAAACTTGAAAAAAAAGGGGAAAATCGATTTTTGTGAGAAGATGAGCGGTGGGGGGTTTAGGGTTTCATCAATCCCAAACAGCGTCAGGAAAACGATCCAAAACATAAAGGAGATCACGGGTAATCATAGTGAAGATGAGATTTATGCAATGCTTAAAGAATGTTCTATGGATCCCAATGAAACCGCCCAGAAGCTCCTCCTTCAGGGTACTTTTTCTCTTTCTCCCCTTTTCGTCTCCTTTCAACTCCTCTCATTTGCTAAGTTTTTCATTTCTCTTGGGATTTTCTTAATGGGGTAGCTTCTGTTTGGTGTTTGCTGAAATGGGTTTGATCTTATTGGTACTTTTCTGGACTTTTGATGTTTTGTTGTGATCTGTGCCTTTTGGAGTTTATCTTTGATCTTAATTTCATTTTTGGATATCTATCTGGGTTCTGTTGTGGGGGAGTGGCACTGTACTAGGCTTTTTTAGTATATATATTTTTATTTATTTTTGGGTGATGAGTTTGTACTGTTCATATGATTAATTAGATTTTGATATGATGTCTATGTTTATTTTTTTAATTTTTTACATATTTGTAAATGCCAAACTTGGTTTCTGTTTCTTTTTTTTTCTTTACAATTATGTGATTAGTATTTTCCTGATTATTTTAGAGATTTTTCTGAGAGTTTGTTAACAATTTAATGTGTTTGTGTTACCTTTACAAATGACAAGCAAAGAAACTTAGCTCTAGAAATAGGCTTTTGATTAAATGCTTGTTAATGGTTGTATTTTCGGCTGAGTTTATTTCCTTCAAGCTCCTTTTTTAATTAGTCCTGCATTCAAATCATTAGTTAGGACATTATAAATCTGTTGGTAGTTGGAAGCTACCATTTTCCATTGTTAGTTCAGAAAAAATTTCTGTGATAATATCCTCAATTTATTTTACTTGGCACACATTATCTTAATCTTGCTCACTTAGCTACTAAGTATGGTGTCACTGTTATAATATAAAGCCACATTCTAACAAACTGTTAAATGGGGTACCTGCTAAGCAAAGCTTTTGGTTACATTCAGTGCCACATTTATTGTGTTGAGGAAGTCCAATGCGATAAATTTCTTTTGTGAAATGCTGTGCTTATTGAACCTGAGGAATTTTACTGTCTTGGTTGTTGGTTTAACCACTATATGAAGACTTGTTAGTAAATATTTCCCATGTTTCAATAATTTGGATGATTACTTTGTCTGTTTTTCTTCCAAACTTGCTTATATGTTAATGTTTGTAGTTGCGTCAGCTTGCTATCAAGTTGAGCATTGATATCAGACAGGGCCTTTATGTGCTTCATGATTATCAGTTTTCTGTGTTTCAGATGAGTTATGGCTTGAATTTGAGCAAACTGTCAGCTTTATGTGCTTCTTAGCCTATGTCACTCTCTTGTTTTTTTCTTCCTGACCACTTGCATTTGATATATGTCATTCTTTATAAACACTGTACTATAATTTGTTTATTAGGTTTTATTAAATTTGCTACCAATTTGACAAATTTTGATGTTCCCTCAGATCCTTTCCGTGAGGTTAAAAGAAAACGTGACAGAAAAAAAGAGGTAAGAGACTCCACTGCAAAACTTTGCAAGTGTTTACCCCCTTTTCCCCCTTAATATCTGTAAATTCTGCTTCTTTTTTCTGCAATTTTAAACCTTCTTTTGATTAAGATATTAGTTTAGAATAAGTTGCAAATCTTATGTGATGAGTAAGCAAGCATGAACTAGGGTAGGTAGTGGAAGCTGAGAGCTTAGATAACCAGAACCTATTCTATATATTACCTATGACCAATTGCTCTTGTGTTAGTCCTGGGGTGGGAGAGTTTAGGGTCTGAAGTGGTGGGGGTTTGCAGAGTTGGTTTGTGACAGGAGGACAAAAGGGTGAAGAGGGAAAACAAATGGTACTAGGCCTCATGAGTTGTATAAAGTTGAGATGCCATAGTTTTATTTATTTACATGCTTGTTTGTTTGTTTTGAAATGGGGGTAATTGGGTTCTTGGGGGCAGAGACTACTTGGAAGTAGTTTGTCAAGCATTCCTTATATTTCACACAGAATATGCAAGAATTTGTTTTCCTTGTTGCCTGCTTCAGATTCAGATTTTTTTTTGGGGTTAATGTGCATTCAATACTTATTGTTGCAGAGTGTGAACAATAAAGAGTCTGCAGAGCCTCGGTGGAGATCTGGTGCACAGGGAAGAGGGAGTAGGGGTGGCCGGGGGAATTTCTCTCTTCGTCCCACAGCACATGGTATGCAAAAATTTTAAGGAACAAAAATGCATTTAAGATTATTTTTCCTTAAAAACTGTTGGACTTCTGAAGTATTGAGTTGATTGTGCTGCATGAACTTTTTGTTTCAGCCATTTTACTAATTTGGTACCGGGTCAATGAACAAGTTGCCTAGTTTTGTTGGAACAGGTTTTCTTTTCCCTGCCCATGCATCTTCTTATGTGTCAAATGGGATTTCTGTTACTAGGGTGTACAGTGCTGCTGCAATGGTTGTTGACTTGCTGTTGTCATTATATCTGTATAATTAATATAGTTTGATTTATGAAATGGCTATGAACGCCGTGTTATGTTTTAATATAATATTAATATATGATGAAAAGCCATAAATTTTGTTATAGATTTCAAAATAAATTTTTATTACTTCATTGTCAGCATCGTGCTTACTGTAATTTTCACCTGTTTATCTTATCAGAGGCTGGTGGAGCAAAGAGTTCTGGTCCTGGCAGAGATAATGGAACCAATCAAGTTGCAGAGAAAGGCAGTGGCCAATCCTCGTCAACCTCTTACGATTCTAAAACTAAAGAATCTACTGCAGTAGCCAGGTGCCTATAATTTACAGATCTACTATCTTCTGTAATATATATAGTATTCTACTTGTGTCTATTGATGAAAATATGGCTTCAATTCAGGTCAGTTCGTTTGAATTATTTTTATTATCATTTATTGTAGTCCTGTACCAGTCACAGCCAATGGTCCTACTGGTGTGGTGGCAGAAGCCTCCTCTGCTCCTCCAAGAAATGCTGCGAATCAACCTGAAGAGAATTCATCTGTTGGCAACAATGAGTTGGGGAGAGCACAATCTCCAATTGGTGTAGTAAATAAACCTACCATTGCATTTGGTATTGGGGACATGAGTGCACAGCCTGGTGCAAGCTCCAGTGGCTGTTCAATTTCGACTACTCCAGCATCTTCATCAGCAATATGCTTTTCGTCTTCAGACCCCGTACTAGTTCCATCCAGTGATTCTCGGCTCCCTGGCACTTTGGGCACAATCAAACGTGAAGTGGGAAGTAACCGGGCTTCAACTGAGACAAATGCAGTTATCCCAAATGAAAACAAATTAGCTTCTGGTTAGGATTCTAAAAAATTTGTAATTGGTTTTGAAGATGTTTATTCTGTGTAGATCTGATTAGTTTCTTTCTGATTTATAGCAGCTACTGAGATTAGTAGCTCTTTTATGCCAGGAAAGATGCCTAGCAAATCCTCAGGAGTAGTGAAGAATCCACTGAGTGAGTCTTCCCAAGCTTCATCTACATCAACACATGGTGGTTCCTCTATGAGCCGGCCTTCATCCAATTATAGTGCCCGCTCGCAACAAATAATTGGCCCCCAGAAAGGTAAATGGAATTATTATTCTATTTATCAGTGCTGTTTGAAACTAATTTATGTATTGATCATAAATGATGAGGCTTGGGAGGGGTTTCAAAGTTATTTAGAAAGCCAGAGAAACATTGCGGGTTCTTGCTGTAAGATATCCTCCCAGTACAGAGAGAAAGAGACAAAGAAGTACTGATGTGCTCATCTGTTTTTACTAAATCCTACATGTATGCTTAGGTTGTCTATATCGGACATAGGTATCAATATATGTTGCTTTTGTCCTTGATTTGTTCCACATGAGTATGCCTCTAACTTTTGAAATGCCATTATGTAACTTTATTTATACAAGGTTCATTTGAATGCATTGCTTGTGCAAGTTTTTTCACAAATGATGTTGTAGCACCTTATTATAGTTGAAATCTATGATTATCTCTGGTAAATGGGTATTAGTAACCTTTTTTCCTTTAAGTAAGAGAGAACTCACTTGATGTTGTAACTTTTGTTTGAAAGCTGTTATTGTAACTCAGAAGGATAGGTGAAGAGGTCCTTAGATGAACAAAGGTAGCCCCTTGGTTAACAGCGTAACTTTGAGAAGGGATGGAAAGGGAAAAGTTTTCTAAGCTAAAGATATAGAACTTTTGGAACAATTGTGCTTACTTCTCATTCATTATATATTACATACTAATGGTTCGATGACTTTCAATGAAAATGTTTGCTCTTGGAACCTTTTTTAGCTGATAACGAATGTTTGGACCACTTAATATTATGTTCTTACCTTAAAATAGTTGAAGGGCTTTCTCAAGGTATGTGCATAAGTATAATTCCCTCTCTTTTATCAACAGTGGGTTCTAATAAGGAGTGGAAACCAAAGCCAGTCAGCTCTAATGCTGGGCAAGGTTCTGGAAATGTTGGTGCATCTGAAGTTCCTGCTGTTTCACTTGAAGCCAATGCTCAGGCACAGCCTGTTTCAAATGCTATTGACTCAGAAGAAGCCACTTCAAAATTGCAGAAGAAGCTCGAGGATTTACATCTTCCACAACGTCAGCATGTTATAATTCCAAACCACATTCATGTCCCTGAATCCGAAAGAACAAAGCTGAGTTTTGGAAGCTTTGATGCTAGTTTTGGAGTAACATCAAACTATGTTGGCACTCAGGAGAGTGATAAGAGTTCTACACCATTGTCTGAAACTTCTCAAGACGATGAAACTGCAGAGGAACAGGCTTCCAGGTTTGTTATCATTAGAAGTTTATGATGGATGCAGGTTTTTACTTCTCTTCTAAGTTATGCTGACCTTTTCCTTGTACAGGATAAGCTGCCAACTTTTATAGGGCTTATATTTTGCTCCTAGTTGGTGTGTTTTGTATGCTCAGCTCATGTTATTTACTTGTTATGTTACTGATTTCAGCAATCAAAATGCATTGGCAACTGCTGAGGATGGAGATTACAATGATCGCCCGCAGTCACCTGCACATGCACCTGAAAATTTGTCTGCTGAGGGTGATATCTCTAATTCCATTCCAGAGTATAATGAAAACAAGCAGGAGAATGCACTGCTTTCTGGAGGGAATCAATACCCTGTGGTCCATACATCTCCTAATTACAGTTTTGGTATTATGCCTCCGATATTAGGACCGTTTGAGAACCCTGAATCCCAGGCACGTGAAGTTTCTCGCCTTTCAAGCTTTGTTGTAAGCATCCAACTCCTCGTTTCTTTAATACGTGCTGCTCTATTAATGTGTCTATATCTTATTGAAACTTAAGTTTCTTTCAACATTGTTCTTATGTAAAAGTAGTACAAAATCTTATATGTTAACTAGTTTATGCTATATTCTCCGTTTGAGTGTGACTTTTGGTCGTTGTGGGACTGCTACGATCTGAAGTAGTGTTTTAATAAAGTCAATTGCAATTGGGCGAGGTATTGACTGTAAAACTACTTTTGTTATTGAATGCTTGCTTTAATGTTTAGGTTCAACAGCCATTTGATCCGGCAACTTATTATGCACAATTCTACCGTTCAACTGCTGATAATGATGGTCGTGTTTCTCCCTTTCCTTCCCCTGGGGTTGCCACAAAATACAATGGGAATGTTGCAGTTCTTCCTCAACAGACTTCTCAGGCTCCTCAAGAGGTTTGAGAGATTTAGCACCCTACACAACCTTTATATTTTAAATATTATTTTGAGTAAATAGCTCTAATGGTCCTTTAAGTCTGACCTAAATTCTGTTTTGGTCCCTATAATTTAAAAATTTATTTTAGTCGTTCAATGAATATTTTAATAAATATTTTATTACCTTTTATTTAAATAATATATATATTTTTCTAAGTCATTCATAAATAAATTTTAATAAAAAAATTAATGTCATATTAGAAAGTACATAATAAGTTGGCACGATATAATTAATAAAAATACTATTGGAGGGACCAAAATTGTGTGACTTTCAACTTATAGGGACCAATACAGAACATTTCAAACTTTGGGGACCAAACTAGAATTTGGGTCCAAGTTTAGGGACCAATGGTGCTATTTACTGTATCAGTTTACTAGAAAAATATCCACTGGCTGGATTAGTTATGAGCCTGTTATCATTCGAATGACATATTGCTTTTCCTTTTATAGACTACTAATATTGGAGCTACTCAAAGTATACTAATAAACCAAAGTTACTGTTGACACTGTTCTCATACAGTGTGGCAACACTTATTTTACTTTGCATGAGGCCATTTGGCATCTGGGTCTGCTGCCATAAACCTCATGGGATATTTCATGAAGCTGACTTGGTTAATGAGTAGGATTAGATTCTTTAGAGAGATAATTCGGGGGAAAACACTTGGTTAAAGGATCTGGCTAAACCTTTTTGTGTTGGGAAAATTAGGATTGGTTATGATCAACTTGAAAGTATTCCTCTATAATGATCATAAGTTGACAATTTTTTATTGTTAATTATCATAGAGTTGTGGCTTATTTCCACATGCTTGATTATAAATCATATATAGACTAAAAAGAAACAAATATATATACATATATCTGAAAGTTATTTTTCATAATTGAAATTTTGAAGGCATATAGATATGGAAATCAAATGCAAAAATTATTTCTAGTACGTGTTCATCTGTGCCAATTTCTGTTAACCACATAAACTAGGAGATTGCCCAATCTTGATGGAGAAAGAAGAGCAAAATTTTGTAACTTTGAACAAAAGGCAACTCTTTCTTTACAATAATTTTGTAACTCTGAACAAAAGGCAACCCTGCAAATCATATAGTGAATGGGATTATATGCATTTTCATGTTAAGCTTTCCACAAGAAAAGGCACATTTCATTCAGAAAAAATTTTGTTGATCTTTTATCTTTTGCTTTTAATGGTTGTTGCAAGTTATGGTAGGGTAAAGTAGGTACTGGGTACACAATTTTTGAACATTTTAGATATTCATAGGTGAATCCGTGCTCTTCTACTTTGCTACTAGAAAAATAAGCCTCGTGTGTGAGGATATTTGTTATCAATGAGGCTGATATTGTTAGATGGGGCAGTTGATACCTTATACGCATCTTGTTTTGCAGCATTACATGCATTACTTGCTAGTACTGAACCATCAGCTCTTTTTCCACCAGACACATCCAAACTCTTAACATAGGCAAATGGCATATATTGTTAATTAAATTAAATTCTATTGGATGTTGGAGCTTATTTGCATCTCTTGACAGGGTGGAAATTCTTTGGTGTTGACCACGGCAAGTCCAACTCCACTAGTGACTCAAGCTGCTGGGCTGATGCAAAGTTCTATAGCTGTGACTCAGCAACCAGTGCCTGTATACCGCTCAGCAGCCGGGGTGCATTTGCCACATTATCCTCCTAACTACATACAATATGCCCCCTTTTACTCTCCTTTCTATGTTCCTTCTCCTGCCATCCATCAATTTATAAACAATGGTGCATTCCCTCAACAACCTCAAGCCGGTACTGTTTATCCTTCTGCACCAGCAGCGCCTACTACAGGAGTCAAATTTTCGCTTCCTCAATATAAACCTGGAACTAACACGTCAAATTCTACTCATATTGGGATGCCAAGTGGTTATGGACCCTATGGGTCCTCCCCGGCCGGTTATAATCCCAGTTCTGCTGTGACAACTGGAAACTCAACCACAATTGAGGATCTCAGTACATCTCAATTCAAGGAAAACAATGTCTACATAACTGGGCAACAGGTTGGCAACATATTCCCATCTCTGACTTTCCCCATGATTGATTTATTGTTTTGTTTCTTGAACTAGTTATGACATAAGATGAGAATATAAGAAATATTTGTGGCTTGTAGGTTCATGTCCCAACTTGTTCTAGTTGACATTTTTTAGCAATCATTCCATGTATCTTAAAAACCTAAATCTTTATGTTGTATCTAGTATATTCTAGTGGCAAACTAGCAATATTTTTTGGACTATATTTATAAAAGAAGATGAGAATGAAAGAACAATATTTTAATCATGGCTTGTAGGCTCACATTTGTGCATGTTCTTTTTTATGATAGAATCTAATTTTTCCTTTAGTAATGGTTACATGTACCTTGGAAGAACACTTTATGCAAGTAGTAACTGAATCCACCATAGTTTATGTTAAGTTGTTTGTTGAGCAGAAAGAGAAGGGCCTTTGTTGTAGTTTTGGGATTTCTATGGAAGTAGTATGGGTGGTCTTAGAATTGCATGACACTGGACGATCTTTCTTCTATTTTTTTTTCATTTTCTTACATTTCAGTTTTAAGAAGCATGCAATGTCAATGACTTCTCCTTTTCTATCTCCGCCCTCCCTTGTTTTCTTTTTCTTCCAGTATATGGGTTTTTATAGTGAGGGTTGATAGTTAATTTCTGCTTCATAATCGAGATAAATCTATACCGTTTTTTAATTAGAGATGATGCAACATTGATGAATTGATGAGTGAGGGCTAATTTAATGTTTCTTGATGGTGATCTTGCTCTCATCAGTTGCTTAGATCATTCGTTATGCTCCTACATAATGCGGTCACCAACTCCATTCTCCTTTCTTGGGAATGTTTCATGTGGATGTAGATGCTTAATTTTTATCTGTTTTACGAGTAATTCTGAAGAAGCTTGTTTTCTGTCTGATATGAATGAATATAGGTTTGAGAATGAGAAATCATTGGGCATCCATTTACCATTCTTGACTAGCTTGTTAGGTGTCCTTATTTTTGTTTACTCTTCTTTTCCTTCTTGGACGATCATTTCATGGTTTGCCTTCTCATGCAGAGTGAAGGTTCAACTGTATGGATTGCTCCCCCTGGTCGTGACATATCCAGCATGCCAGCAAGTTCATTCTATAACCTTCCCCCACAGGGTCAGAACGTAACTTTTGCTCCAACTCAGGTTGCTCCTGGCTCCTTTGCTGGTATATATCATCCACAGGCAGTAACAGCAGCAGCTGTTCATCCTCTTCTACAACAGGCTCAGACTATGGCTGGAGCTGTTGATATGGCAGGGCCTGCTGCCAGTGTTTATCAGCAGACACAACATTCACAAATGAACTGGCCTAGTAACTACTGAAACAGGGATAAATATATTCTTTTTTGTAAACCAACAAAACAAGACATTCAATGTCCAATATGGGGTATTTTTGGGAACTCCAACAGCTTTGAATGGAGGGGAGCATCAAGAAGATACAACTTGGCCAGAGTTCATAGTGTAAACCTGTTTGATGGGGGCCAAGAGAAAAATTGCCAATAGTAGCATCTTCTGTTTGCTTGGATTGAGGGGGCCATAAAGGAAGCAGTTCGCCTGTTACTGATATTTGACTTTTGAAGTTAGTGAAGGTAGGCATGTGCAGGTCTTTCTCTTGCTATAAGGTGTTACCAAATCTTTCATTTCATAGATTTAAGCTTTTGCCCCTCAAATTTTCTTATGGAAGTTTTTTGAACTCTTAGAATTTTACTATTGAGTGGTGAGAATCTTTTCCATTCTTTTTTGTCCCTTTATTTGAGGTTTCATAGGGGTTTTGGAAGGTAAGATTTAGGTTGGTGGAGAATTCTTTCCATTCCTTTCTTCTTATCTTTCCTCTGTCTTACCTGTAAAGTGAATTTTTGATAGCAAGAAAAAGATGTACTGAACTGTTGTAATTGGTATAAGCAATTAAGCAAAGGCGAACGTTTCCAATTGTTTCACATGACTTAAGACTTGGCATTTATCGTCAATGCTTTTCTTGAGATATATACTAGATAGGCCTTTTCTTTGAGTGAAAGGCTTTTTGCAAGTGGGGTTATCTGTTTCTATTGCCTTGTACAATTCCAAAGGTATTCGTGCCTAAAAAGTGTACTTTTATTGTGTAATTTTAATGTTTCCCTTGGAGGGAATGTTCTTTAGGATCACAAGGGGATGCTTTATATTTTCCTTATAGATTGAGAAAATAAATCCTTTATTCCTTTAGGTGGATGAAGCCTTATCCGGATGGCAACTGTCTCAAAGCAGGCAAAACAACAAGAACAATGGCCGGCCTCGGCCTCGGACTCTCCGTAGTGATTCTGCATTGATGTTATCTTCAGCTGTTGGAAAAAATCTCCCATTTGACTTTTAAAGTCAGCTCACTGAATTTCCCATTCTTCTTGTATTATCCTTGTTTCAAGTTCTTATACAAGCCAGCCATAATACTTTCAGCAAAAGATTGCCTTGTTTTATCTTGTATATTGTTGTTGCTGGGATGCTTATCAAGTTCCTCAATCTCCCTAAACTTCGCCCTTTCTCTAGCCATGGCCGGTCTAAAATATCGGCTCGACCTGAGCAAGAGCAAGAGCAAGAGGTGAACCAGGAGATGTCCTCCTCGGCTCTAAAGATTGTCCATGCGGGTGGAGTTGTTGAGTGTTACTACATGGCAATGCCTGCAGCTAGCATCATGAAGAAGTACCCTTCTTTGATATTAGCTAGGCCTCAAGTTTTCAGGAGGCCATGGGATTCATTGGTTCGGTCCCGTGAGATCCTCACTCCAGGTGAAAAGATCTATCTTGTTCCACCTCGTACTATCAAAAAGCTTCGAAAGAGGATCACAAAACCCGGACAAGTTGCAGGGTCTTCCATTGATGTCTCAAAGGATGGCTTGACAAGCAAGTCATTTCTCCAACCAAAGGAAGTTAGTGACTCAAGTGAGGTAAGTGGGTCATTTACTAGTAATATTAGAAAGAAAAATGGAGCAAAGAAACATGTAAGGTTTGCAGGCATTGATTCCAAGCAGAAACCTGATTTAGCTGCCACTAAAAGGAGCAAAGAGGGAAGCAATGCCAAGAGTTCCAAGAAGAAAGTTGAGCCCCAATTACTATTAGGAGGGAAAATGAAGGCAAAACATGGTGATTTATGGCAGCCAAGTCTTGTATCAATTACTGAAAGTGATGGGCCTGGTGATTGGTGAATGATTTCATAAGCTTATGTAGAAACTGGTTTTGAAGTTATATTTTGATAACCAACAATAATAAAGTATATATTTATTATCTCCACCAAACAAACATTCATATATATGTTGTATTTTCAAAGCAACATATTTGTATTGGAGACTTGGAAAATCTTTTGTTTGGAGGGTACTCTAATATTCATGTTTGTTGATTAATCTAACCATGGTTGCCTTTTTTTATATCCCTTTGGCATCATATGCTACTTTTATTCTTTCATGTACTCAGAAGAGCACATGATTCCTCGTTCAATTTTAATATTATTTACAAGCTATATTAGCCCGTGCTGATATTATGGGCTTTTTTTTTATTATTATTTTAGAGTGGTTTTGATTAACTGATTGAATAAGAATATTAATATAATCAATTATATAAGAACCAAGAAGATTTTTGGTTCTAGAGTGGTGCTTGATTGATTAATTGATTGAATTATATAAGGTTGCAGTAAAAATGCAATTTAAATGGATTAGTTCTAATTATGTCTCTAGCATAAATCTTTGTAAGCTAACTTTTTAGACATGCAAAATTAAGAAGGTCAAGAACATGTTTTTATTTGTAAGTGATAGGAAGTGCAAAGGGATAATAAAATATGTTGTTAATTGGATAATAATACTCACATTGAACAAAAGGTGGTTTTAATTCAGAGTGGAAAAAATATTGAACGATCCATGTTGAAGCGATGGAGACGGAGAAGAAAGAGGAAAGAGATATGGAGGTGAAAACAGAGGGGAGTGATAGAAAGGTTTATTTTTTGGCAAACCTGAAGATTGATCAGCACCGAGGAGTTGAAAGGAAGCAGCAACTGAGTTAGTGAGAGGAAAAAAGAAAACAGCGAGAGAAACATTAATCAAAAATAATTAAAGGTTTTGGGTTTAGAAGCAATTAATTAAAAATCTTAAACATTGATTAAAAATAATTAAGGAAGAGAAACGTGTAATTACAAAAAAGGTAGAAGGAAAAGGATTGGGAGAGACTCATAGAGGGGCTTTTTAGTCATCCGAAAAGTGTGAAAAGACAAAAAATAATCAAAAGATGACACCACATTAATTCTCAATTTGGTCTTTTAGTAATTTCCATTGTAGTTAAAAATAATATATAGTATAGTATATATTAGTTGCTGTATTTTATTTATATCTTACTACGATACCAATATATGTAGGGTTTTTTTTTTTTTCTTTTTCAACCTGTTGATTATAAATAAGATCATAAGAGGAATGAGTTCATAAATGTGATCTATTGATAGATTGTGCTCTATACTCTCAATTTTATATAAAGATTTGAATATAGACTGATTATATCTAGTTCTAGGTATATATAAAAAAAAAGGGAAATTATAATAGATCCTCAACAAGTTTTTTTTTGGTTCGATATAGATCCTCAACAAGTTAACATGTATACATACTTACACTTTAGGGTGGGATAATTACTAAACTAAAAGAGAATTATTATTGTGCTAATAAGTAATAATAGACAAAGAACAAAGAATTTTGGCCAGAAAAAAAAGGACAAAGAACGAAAGAAAAAATAAATAAGAATTGGAAAAACAGGAATTAGGAGTTTTTTTTTTATTTTAAGTCCGGTACAACTCGACTATAGATTAGTCAGGATATAATGTGACAATCCGGAATTGTAGCAAAGAATTAAACAAGAAAATGAAAAGAATAATCTTTTGAATCAATAATAAATCACTCATAATTTCAATTTTACTCGATACTATTAGATTAAAAAATACAGTTAATTTTTATAACAGAAAACATATTAAAAAAAAGACAATATATTTCTAATTTCTCATTTTTTCTTTCCTTGTACGGGAAATAAAAAAAAAAAAACTCTTCTCCTAACTTTTAAACCTTTTCTCCCAAGTTAAGTAATTAACTATTATTATTATGAAAAAAAATAATCATATTTATACTTTTAACTGTAATTAGTAATAATTAAAACTCGAGTATATATGTTTTTTTATCTTTTGATTTTTTGCATTTGGAGTTTTGCTTTTGTCTTTGTTGGGTTTTTAGGACAAAGAGACCCAAAAACGCAATCCAAAGATAAAAAAGGGCAGGAAACCAAGACACAGCAGCAGCAAGAGCAAAGCAAAGCAAACCCAACCCTCTACACCAGCTGCTTCCCAGTTTTGAGAAAGTAAAGCAAAAGTAAAAAGAAAAAATGGGTCATGACCAAGAAGAGGAGGAGACACCGCCGGCAACCCCAACGACCCCCGCCAGCACCGCCGGGAAAGACCAAGAAGAGGAAACTTGGAACCTACAGAAACAAACCCTTATATTGGAACTTGCAGAGAAGCTGATAAATGGAGATCTTCAGGCCAAGATTGAAGCTGCTAGAGATATAAGAAAAGTTGTTAGAAAATCGTCTGTTAAGACACGTTCAAAGTTTGCTGCCGCTGGTGTTATTCAGCCTCTTGTGTTCATGCTTTTGTCTCCTAATCTTGATGCACGTGAAGCTTCTCTGCTTGCTCTGCTCAATCTTGCTGTTAGAAATGAAAGGTCTTTATTTTTATTTTTTTTAATATGCTTTTTATGTTTTTCGCACATAGATCCATGTTGGTTTATGGGTTTTTATTTCCTTTGAGAAATTCTTGGTTTAGTTGTTGTTGTTCTTTGGTTGCTGGGAAAATTGGGGAGAAGGGATTAAGAGGGAAAAAAAAATAGAAGATAAAAGTTAATGATAAAGGATAGGCTAGCTCTGAGTAAATTATCAACTCAATTAACTCAGCTCTCTACCAAGTTGGGAAATATTTTCCATTTTCTTTTGCTTCCTTTTATTTGGGTGTGAAATGTTGAGAATATTGCAGTATGGGGTATTTTGATGATTGTTTTGGATTTTATTGGGAGCTTGGTTGAGTTTGCTGGATTTTATTGCATATCTATTTGACCTTTGTCCAACCAAGTAGTTGATCGATGGGATTTGATTCAGGTGGAGTTTGGCTCTTAGTTTTTCTGATAGTTTCTATTCTAATGTCAAAATGAAAGTTTTGGGTGAGATTTGGAAAGCTCTAAAAAGGTGGTTTCTTGATATAATTGGAATCTCTAAGTTCAGATGTCTAAATTTAGTATGAATATGTGCCCTGTCTGTTCTTTCTGGTTACCTATTCCTGGTTAGCAGTCTGCAAAAGCTCAATTACATGTTGGACACTCATTCTATTCTACTTCACCAATGCGTTTTTTGTTTTCGTTCCATGTCCATGACTTTGTCCGGTCCAAGAAATCTCAAGCCAATAATGTGCAGCATGGTTCAGATTCACAAGAAATGTCACTGATAATTATATGAATATCCAGAATGTCATCTTGAAGCATTTTCCTTTATGTAATTATTATGCAATTTTTCACTTTTTACTCTTGCCACCATCATCTTATTTCGGTGGTTAATGTAGAACTGTGATTATGTAGTCAATTGATCTGTTTGTCATTTTCAAATTGCTTTTCAGAAATAAGGTCAATATAGTGACGGCAGGGGCTATCCCTCCTCTTGTAGAGCTTCTCAAATTGCAAAATGCTAGTTTGAGAGAATTAGCCACAGCAGCAATATTGACACTCTCAGCTGCTGCACCTAACAAGCCGACAATTGCAGCCTCTGGAGCTGCACCCCTTCTGGTTCAAATCCTTAGCTCAGGAAGTGTTCAAGGAAAAGTTGATGCTGTCACTGCCTTACACAACCTATCGACGTGCAAAGAGAATTCCATTCCAATCCTTGATGCTAAGGCAGTTTCCCCACTTATCAACTTGCTCAAAGAATGCAAGAAATATTCTAAGTTTGCTGAAAAAGCCACAGCCCTTCTTGAAATCCTTTCTAAATCTGAGGAAGGGCGAGTTGCGATCACTGATTCAGATGGTGGGATATTAACCTTGGTAGAGACCGTCGAAGATGGCTCTCTTGTCAGCACACAGCATGCTGTTGGAGCTCTGCTTTCTTTGTGCCAGAGCTGCAGAGAAAAATATAGAGAACTCATTCTTAAAGAAGGTGCGATCCCGGGGCTTCTGCGACTGACTGTGGAGGGCACAAGCATAGCCCAAGAAAGAGCTCGGACTCTATTAGATTTGCTCAGAGATACTCCTCAGGAAAAGAAATTGGCTTCCTCAGTTCTTGAGAAAATCGTTTATGATATTGCTACTCGTGTTGATGGAGCAGATAAAGCTGCTGAAACTGCCAAGAGGTTACTGGAAGATATGGTTCAAAGAAGTATGGAACTCAGCATGAATCGCATCCAGCATAGGGCTGCATCTTGCACACCTGCCAAAGTTCCATCTGGTTGATGCATGCTTTCTGCCCAGGAAGCAGAACACCGGTTTGTATTGATGCTAGATTACCATCCAAGGGAGTGGGAATGAATGAATAGAGCAAAATATCATGGATTAGGTTTCAGTAGGAGTTTTACCTTTTGGAGGTGATATTTACTACCTCATGGGTGTGTTGTACATCTTGACCCTGAATCTGATCATCGTGTATATATAAAAACCTCTCTGTTATAATACATGTACATTTCCACTGATGAGAAATCATAGGAGAGGCAGAGTACTGAATTAAGGTTGAGTTATGACCAAATACTTTCTTTTGACCAAAGTTGTGTAAAGCTCCCATTTTCATGATGTACTACTCTTCAGTTTCCCTAATCATGAAACTTATTCACTCTTTTCTCCTGCAGACCAGTTGATTCATTGTTAGTACTACAAGAGGGTAAGTTCAGTCAATTTTTCTCTTTGATTTTGGCATCTACACGTTTTTCATGGATATTTTTTGGTCTAGGATTTAGTTGATGCCCCATTGCCAACTAGTGTTGGTGGGTGGATGGAATTGGGGAATGGTAGTATCAACACAAAATTTGGTGCGTTTGAGGCTGTTGATTTGATCATTTGGTTGAGAGACAGAAACAGGAAATTGGGACTTTTGCAACCCAAATGTTGGAAGTAATGTTCCTGTCTGTGTCAGGGGACATGATTATGTGCCATCCACCCAACTGTGGATGACAAACAACAGTAAATCTGGGGTCCTCTCCCTTCCTCTCTCTAGTCTACTAATGGAGTGAAAGAAAGAACTTGTTCAAGGGTTTATCCCAAAACCAAACAAAGCAGTGCTTCAGAAACTTACTCTGCCCCATTTAGATTCATATTTATGGTTTTGACATAAAGGGAAACCTTAAACCGCTGCAACTTTTTAAAAGCTGCAAGGAGTAAGCAGCTTCCACGTCTAATCCCATAATGGCAGAAATTTACTCCATTTTTTTTAAAGGAAAAGAAAAGAGAAAAGGGTGTTGATTTAGATGTTGATGGTGTATGAGTGTGATGGAGAGACAATGGACAAATATCAACTAACCAATTTTAATTGACAAATGAAAACATGATATCTATAAAGTAGCAGAGAGAGAGAGACCTTTGGAAAGTTGAATTAGCTAAAGATTAGGGTTTATCTGAGATATACTCTACTAATTAAAGTTGGTTTCTTTATGAGATTGGGCTTTGGATTATAATTGGTAACCGACACACCCCCTACTTAAGTTAATGTTTTTTTTTATTAAGGGGTCAAGTTGGATTAGCAAAGTTACTAAATCTTCATTGCTGTTCTACTCTACTATTTGAAGCTACTTTGCTCCACTTACTGAAAAAGTTCCATGTAGCTCTTAGAAAAATTCTTTGAATTTAAAATCAATTCTTTGTTTTTCTTAAGTTCTTAATTGACCTACGCCTCTACCCCACCCCCATAACTTCTATCAAAGATTATATGTTTGGAACTCCAGATACAATCCTCTAGTATCAAGGAATCATATTGGATTTTCAACTAATTTGGTGTCGAGTCATTTTGGGTTCTAAATTATAAGAAACTCTTCCAATAAACTAATCATAATGTGCTCATATTATCTGAGTTAAACTCAATTGAAACTTTAAACTTTTTTTTTATAGAATATAATTGAAACTTTAAACTTAAAGAACTCTAATAAGAATGCTACTTATATTTTGATTTAAGAATAGAGTACTCTTATCTTTAAAAAAAAAAAGAATAGAGTACTCTAATAGGAATTGGTGTGCCCTTCTTAAAAGTAATAGCATGCCTAATTAATTTATTTTAATCCCCTCTAAATTAACTATTTACAATTGCTGATATTTTGATAATGGCAAGGGGAAAATGTGTTGGATCAACATACTTATATCACATATATAAAGCCACCCAACTTGATCTTTCGTATACCAATCAAGGAAAGAAAGCACAAATTCTTTTAAAGCTCTTCTTTCTTCCTTTTAACTAATTTCCTATCCCTATTCCTTCATATCAAAGTATCCATCTCTATCTATGGACTATTACATGTTCTCTCTCTAATTTCCTTCCAAACTCTTCCTTGTTTCTAATTCTTCCTCTCATTTCTCATGTCTTTTCTTTTCTTTTCATTGTTTTTAACCTTGTAAACTAGATTTGAAGTGATTTTATTATATTTGAATTGATCTAATTTTGTTATAGGATGAATTATATACAAATAAAGGCAATTTACCAATATACTTACTCTTTAATATTAGTATCAATTTAGAACCTTCATCTATTTTAAGTATTAGAATGATTTGTTATCAAATAAGAAAATTATTCTAATACTTCAATTTTGAAATTAACAATGTTGACGCATAACTTAATTTAATCCAATTTAGAATTTTCACCTTTATTTCATCTTTGATTATTACAAGTCTTTTGAAGTTAACCTGCTCTCTAAAATATTGATAACTTTCAAAAAAAAAAAAAAACATCATAAGCAACGCTTCTTTTGTTTCATGGATAGGGTTTTAGTAACTTTTAAGTTTGAATTTGATTTTTTAAAACAAATTATTTAAACATTTCATCCCACTTATTTATAGATCATCATCATGGTTAACTAAAATTTGAAAACTCTGGCTAAAAAAAAAAAAAACTAAAATTTGAAAATAAAAAATCCTTTAATATTTTTTTTGAATAAAGTCCTTTTAAAATTATTTTCATTAAAATTATCTTATAAATATTTAAAGTAATAAAGATTAAATTAAAAAAAATCAAACTAGATCAATAACAATACGAATTTCTTTTAAGGGATACTGTAATCAATTGAAGAGTTTTTTCAGTTATTCCTTTAGTTAAAGTAATCGGAACTTCTTTGATTTGAAATTGAAATTTCAAGATGTAATAAACTTATCACTTAATTAAAAAAATCGAGTTTAGTTAATAATTAGTGTAGTATTAGTTCTTTTTTGCTAAGATGTAGTAGTATTAGTTCTTAATAATTGGGATTGAGTGCCTTCAAGAAATTAAGAAGATATATATATATATATATATATATATATATATATTGACCCAAAATTAGTACGCGTTTGGCTCTGTCGGTGTAATTTGTCTAAAGCGCTTAACAAAAGTCAGAAAGCAAGCAGGTCCACATTAAAAACTAAAACAAACAAACAAACACATCACACGCCTCCACAGATCACATCCGTCCACGTGACCCTATTATCCACGTGTACCCATCGAACCCCATGTGCGCACTACGCACTGCGTTTACTTTATAACACATCGTTGTAGTGTAGTGTAGTGTAGTGCAATGGATCTGTTGTCATCATTCATTCATCTGCTCTTTTGACTGAGACAAAGGAAAAATATAAAAAATTTTAAAAAAGGAAATAAAGTCACAGAAATTGAGAGGAAATCTTAGTAAGAGACAGCTCACACTCTGTCTATCCCACATTCAGTCCATAGAAGACGAGGAATTTTGGGTTTTCAATTTCTTCATTCTTTTCTTCCTCATTTGCTTAAGCTTCATCTTGATAAAAGGTAAGCCAAATTCTTCAACTGTTCGCCACATTTTCAGTTTCAAGATCTATGAATGTGAACCCAGATCTGTTAAAGCCTTAATCTTTTTGCTGAATTGTTGCGTTTTAGTAATCTGGGTACTTCTGTTTTGGTGTTAAGAAGTAGATTTAGTTCATTGTAAGGGGTTTTAGTTTAAGGAAAAAAAAAATGTGGGGTCGTTCTGGGTTATCTAGAACTGGAAGCTTTAGGCCAGAAAATCTAGGACAGAATGCTTTGCATATGATAGGGAATCTTTGTTTCACTTTGTTTGTGGTAGGTGTCTTAGTTTTCACTATTATAGCTGCTACTTATCAGCCAGAGGACCCTCTTTTCCATCCTTCTACAAAGATCACAACTTTCCTCACTTCCAAATCCAATGCCACTTTTCAATCTGATAACACTGTTGTTAAAACTGGAGAGGACTTTATGGCCGCGAACCAGTCTGCTTTTGCCACTTTTATCAACGTGACGGATGTGCCTGAATTCAAGGAGGCAAGTGTGGATGAAACTAGTTCATCTGAATGTGAAGGTGATTCGAAAGGACCTCTTGATTGTAAGGACCCGGAAGTGTTCCATTTGATGATGAAAGAGGCTATTGAGCGTTTTAAGGATATACATTTTTATCGGTTTGGGAAGCCGGCTCCTGGTCCTGAGGAGAATACTTGTGATATGGCATGGCGCTTTAGGCCTAAGGAAGGGAAGACAGCTGCATTTTATAAGGATTACAGGCGGTTTGTGATTAATAGATCTGAGAATTGTACACTTAGTGTGGTGAGCATTGGGGATTATCATTCTGGTGTGAATGCGAGGAAGAGGAAGAATAAGCATCAAAAGCCTGGATTCGAGAAGACGCCTGATAAGCAGGACAAAGGTGGTGTGACTCTGCCTGTTGTTGGGGAAGTAGTGAATGATTCACTTCCAGTGGTTGAGTCTGAAAATGCATTTAGAAATGGGAAGTACTTGATTTATGTGGGTGGTGGAGATAGGTGCAAGAGCATGAACCATTATTTGTGGAGTTTCTTGTGTGCATTGGGTGAAGCTCAGTACTTGAATCGAACTCTGGTTATGGATTTGACTCTTTGTTTGTCTTCCATTTACACTTCATCTAATCAGGATGAGGAAGGGAAGGACTTTAGGTTTTACTTTGATTTCGAGCATCTGAAGGAGGCAGCATCAGTGTTGGATCAGGAGCAATTCTGGCAAGATTGGAATAAATGGCAAAAGAAAAATGGGTTGAATCTTCATCTTGTCGAGGATATTAAGGTGACGCCAATGAAGCTTGCCGAGGTGAAGGATTCTTTGATCATGAGAAAGTTTGGATCTGTGGAGCCAGATAATTACTGGTACAGGGTTTGCGAAGGAGAGACAGAATCTGTTGTTCAAAGGCCATGGCATCTGGTATGGAAATCGAGAAGGTTGATGGATATAGTGTCAGCAATTGCATCAAAATTGAACTGGGATTATGACTCTGTTCACATCGTAAGAGGGGAGAAGGCAAGGAACAGGGAGCTGTGGCCTAATCTCGCGCAAGATACCTCACCTGATGCACTTATCTCAACCTTGCAGGATAAGATTGAAGATGGGAGGAATGTGTATATTGCAACAAATGAACCCGATACATCTTTCTTTGACCCTCTGAAAGACAAATACGCCACTCATTTTCTTGATGACTATAAGGATCTTTGGGACGAGAGCAGTGAGTGGTATTCAGAAACAACAAAGCTAAACAATGGAGTCCCAGTCGAATTCGACGGTTACATGAGGGTATCTGTGGATACAGAAGTGTTCTTAAGAGGGAAGAAGCAGATAGAGACTTTCAATGATCTGACTAATGATTGCAAAGACGGAGTTAACACCTGCAATTCTGCAGCCAGTTGATCCACTATATGATGAGGTCTGAGACTTTATTGTGACATTTGGGTACATCCACGTGTATTTTTAGCTATTGTCTTTGTTACCTTTTAATAAACTATATATGTCTTATTACCTTTTAATAGTTTTGTCATTGAGTGGCATTTCCTGAATTTTGTACTAGTAGGATATTGACTATCAGCATTTCTTAACTTGCCATCATTTTGAGATTCTAGACTAGTTGAACTTGCTTAGTCAACTGTTTTCATCTACCCTGCTATGATTTCCGATTGCCTTTTCAAATAGGTCTTTCACTCTTTGCCCCCCAACCTTGATATGTGGATTTATGCTTTTGCTCATGCTTATGTTTCAGACTAGAGTGATTAGTTTGAAGTTAGACTAGACTAGAGTGAGTTCCATGAAACAATTTTCGGTGCACCTGCAGCCCACAAATTTGGAACAAGAGTCACTCTGATTCATACCCTACTTGGACCCTTAATCTGTGTTAGATATGATTCGAGATGAAGATGCTGCCATGCAGAAAGTAAGGCAGAAATTTACTTGGATGATCAAAGCTCAATGCTGCCTCGTGCATTTTCAAATTAAAATTGAAATGGTTGATTTGGTACAGGACTCTTATAAGCTGTCTAAAAGAGTACAATGTAGATAAAATAAAGCCTTTATTCTCAACAGATGATGATAAAAGTATAGACTAAGACCACCAAAATCCATTAGACGGGTTTTACATTTCTTCAGGATGGAAAATTGGACTAGGAATCCCAACTGATAGCATTGAATATTGCTATGACGAAATATGTTGTCAGGATCAAAATTGGCTTGCCAAGATGTATGAACTAAACAATCGAAAAAGGAAAAAGAATGTACGGTACGAGAGCTAGCCTGGTTTGATTCGCATGGTACTACTAGCTAAGGCCCCGCCCCGGAAACAACTTGATACCAAGCCAGCACTTGCTCCTCCAATCTCTTTGTTTTGCTCTGCTGACTGTAAGTCGTAAGACCCAGGGAACCCATCATATAGATTTGAAATCCTCTTTCTGTCTACCGCTCTTATTTCCGATTACTCTTAGCCCTTTTAATTGGAACAAGAGTCAGTTTCTTGCCAGATTTGCTAGTTCCAGCTTCTGCCGTTCGTAACATTGAAATAGCGACTTGATGCGGAATTGTGTCTGTTTTCTCATCTGTAAATGGTTTCAACTCGAATGCTCCCCGGGTGAAGCCTCTAGCAACCTGTGGTATTAAAAGTCCGATTAGTTGAAACAGCACAAATAGTGTAGAATATGAATCAATCATCCAGACCAATTTAGTTACAGGTGGTGTCCATACACAAAGGTAAATCATGATCAGCCAAATTATTGCAGGAACACAAATGATATTAGCGGTCAAACACGGATCAATTGTTAATATGAAGCATGATCCTGAAGCAGATAACAAGCATAAATAGACTTTAAGAATGTTCGAGGTCTTTGGTGGAACTGAGGGATGATGAGAAGATGAACATGCAGGTTTATAGGAAAATAATAAAAAGCACCCAGCAAAAATCAATTGAATATTTGAATGCTAATTTAAAAGGGGAACAAGATGGAAACTTAATATTTATAATATAATTCTAAATTGTTCTAATACTTTGTGGGAAAATAACATATATACTTGTGTCAACACTGCAGAATGAAACAAGAATATAACTCAAATAACATGCTGTACCTTCAAAAGAATCCAAACTTTAAGGGAACTGCTCAGGACCGCGAGTCTTGTCCTTTTCCCTGAAGTTAGGTAATTACACATATGTTGGTCAACCCTCAATACAAACCTTGGCCAGGATTTTGGGTTTTCAGGGTGTGCCTTCTTTTTCATCTGCGCCTGATTTCAAAAAGGGCAAAAGATAAAAACAGATTATTTTTTATCACCTTCTCCATCAAAATAGAATCAGAACTTCATTTTTTAACTGTTACTTTCTTTTTTTTTTTTTTTTTTAAGTTCACACAGGGAGTCATGTCCTGAAAATATATAACTTACAAGTGATCGACAAATTTCTTGTTCAATTTTTGAGAAGGAAGTCTCTAAAGCTTCAACCCTCCCAGTACCATGACAGCAAGTGCATGGTTCACTAATCATAAATGTCACGCTAGGCCGAACCTGTTGAAGTTGTAAAGCAAATGTTCTTATTTGACAATACGGGTTTTATCATAAGTTAAGAATATATAAACTGGGAACAGGTTAGATATACATTTGCATTGGCACAAGGGGAAAGTTCCCTGAAAATTAGAAGCAAAGAAGGTGTCAAGAGCCAGCATACATACCCGTTTCCTCGTTATTTCCATGAGTCCATGTTTTGATAATTCAGAGACTTTAACCATTGATCGGTCCCTCTCCACTTCTTTCTTAACTTCTTCATATACTAGTCTCTTATTTGCTGAGAAGAGATGAGTAAACATAAGTGAGATATCTCCTTACTTCTTAGAAGTTAAAAAATTCAACTCATACTTGTTTTACTACTTCAAGCATGTACTAATGAGATAATTAGGAAAATGGGAGGGAAGAGAGACAGAGAGAGAGAATGTTATATAGCACCTTCAAGGTGTATAATAGCAGGCCCCTAACTGAGAGAAAAAGAATATCACGGGAATTGTAACATACTAGTGATAGTTTCATAAACATACTATAAGCATTTCCAAGTCTACTTGAGCCATTCCAATAAATAGAAGAATAAAAGAGATAACCATAAAAATGGGAGAGACTCACAGTCATCTTCCATATCAATGAAATCAACTACAATAATGCCACCAATATCCCTGAGCCGCAACTCCCTTGCAATCTGAAAAGTACAATTTTCTGTTTATTAACTAATACCAAATCATTTAGTATAATGGTCAGCAGAGTTGGATAATTTATTGAAAATAACATATCAAAAGAACAAGAGACTGCAAGAAAGATTAATTATGTCGAGTAGAAGCATTTGACAGAAAGATTCTAAAACCTGTAAACTTTCCCCTTCCAGTTCTTTTTTTTACCTCCTCCATCCTACACTTACTGAATGCAAAACTTAACTCTTAATTTGAATGTTAAGTAGCAAGACTGTATTTATATCAAGGCAAATAATTACTGAGATGCACAATGTCCAACTTTCATCTTAATATAACTGATAAGTAGCATGATTGTGTTTATATCAGGGGGATAGATTATTGGACACAGAAGGTTAGGTTTACAGCTACACTCTACAGCCACTATGAGAAAAGTGACTGTCCATCTCAAATGCAGCAAAAAATAGCTATAGTAGAAGTAGAAAGAAACTGAAAAAAAAAGGAGAGACTAATTATTATAATTCTTATGGAAGAAAGTAAAGAATTCAGGATCCATGTGCTCCGGCGGCATATTTCTTCTACACACACCAACGGCAAATACATCATGGTATATACATTAAACATACAAAGTTAAAAAAGGAAAGTTGTTTAACTTACTTGTTTTGCAGCTGCAAGATTGACATCTAAAGTAGCTTTTTCTTGGGATGTTCCATGACCAAACATCTTATGTCCTCCATTCACATCAATAGAGACTAATGCCTCTGTTTGTTCAATCACCAGGGAACCTCCTTTAGGGAGTGGAACCCTGTTGGCAAGAGATGTGATTGAAATCAGACAGATAACAACAGAGGTGTAGAAATTTTCCCAATAACAAAGAGGAAACCCTTCATTAATCATAAGAAAGAATTTGAGGACAATAAATTGATAATCTCAATCCTAAAACAAAATCGATTAGTTTGGCGTCTATTATGCATGAATTATGACTATTAAATTATTTATTTATTTTTTCCATAATTGTAGCTTCTTGTATTTTGATGTCAGTGGAAGCTTTATGTTCAAGAAAAGGACCAAACAGTCCAAGAGACGCCCATAAAAGTCTGAATCCAATAAGGGGAAAAGATAATGAACTGTCAGTTTTTGGGTCTCAGCATCCGATTCTGGTAGTGGCTTTTAAGATAGCTGAAGCTGAAATGCCCTCTTCCCAACCTGAATAGTCAAATGACAAGTTGACAACCATCTCTAGATACTCTTTTAATGGTGCCATAAGTAGTGTTGAAACACCAAATACTCTATTATTATAACTTTAACCCAGTATGGCTAGATCAGCCGATTCTAAGGAGTCAAATTTATGAGGGGAAACATATTTATAAGTTCATTCTTATGGGAATGAACAAAAAGCTCATAATTCCATCGTTACAGCTACCCACAACGTAAAAATTTAGGAACATCTGCTGAATAAAACGAAGTTTGATCCTCACCTTTTGCTAAGCATATTGTTGATCTCTTCCTCGATGTTGAATGCATCAAAAAGGGGAATTCGCTTATCATATAACTCTACACGACCACAAAGATCAGGAGCAATATCCTGAAGATAATTGGTAACCTGACACACAAAAAATTGAGATCTTACTACTTCATAGCAAATAATTCATGAAAAGAGGGTCGGATGTATAGATAGCAGTAAGCACTGATAAAGTAAAATAACAAGTACCAGGAAAAAATAGAAAAGGCACATTTTGCTTTATAACAAAACCAATTAGTTTTTGCACAGGAGTTAAAATTTCATTAAACTGTAAAAAGACAAGCAAGCAAACACTATCAGTCGAGTCAAAAATGCACATGCATGCCAATATGCAGAAAGAGATGTACCCGATTGACCTTAACTATCAATAATGCAATACCTCATGATATGTTCTTGGTGAGTCAACTACCATTTTGTTAACCTGAAATAAAGAACACAAGAGGTGATATTAGGATATAGATCTCAAGAGCTTCTGATGTCAATAAAGCATGGGAAAAGTATACATGAAATGGGAGACAGTATATAATACAGACTTACCTGATCATTAAAGTAATCCTGGACAACTGAGAGTGTTTGACCCATTGCTCTATGCAGCAATACAGGTGTTGCCCCTTCTACACCTTCATCTGCTGCAAGAGCTGCAGATTTAGCATGTTCCACTATACTTTTCCAAGTTGAAAGCAAACCTTCTAAGTCCTTTTGCAGCTCCTCTAGAGAATGGCCCGCAGCAACAGTCCTAACAGTTAGACCAAAGCCCTCAGGCAGCAAAGTTTTTGCTATGACTCTCAGACGGGTACGCTCTACACCAGTGATCTTTTTTGAGACTCCAATTCTGTCACAACGAGTGAGTAAAATCTGCAAGCCAGGAATTAGTTCACAAAAACAACCCATCTTAATGAACCATGACCAGAGAGAGAACAGATAGGGGATTAAAGGAGGCAAAATAGGGTGAAAAGGGAAATACCCAGAATCTGCTTCTTAATTTTGGATAAGCAGTCAATGTGGGACCTTTTGTACCCAATCCTTCTTTTACAACTTGCACAATTATTTTGCTGCCCAATCGGACATGTTGCCACTTGTTTTCATCAGCATCCTGTGCACCTAGCAAATGTGACACTGAAGAGCCCTTAGATATTTTTAAAGAGGAGGAACGAGGAAGAGACCCTTCTTCTAAGTGGTGCTCTCCATCTAACAAATCCTCAAAATCAGCATCAGCATCAGCTTCACCATAATCAACTACACTACCATTCACACTCTGCTTAAGAACTTCTGAAACATCAAAATCCTCATCACCGTCATGACCATCATGGTTATTATGCATAAACTGAACCTCCTCATCCTCGGAGTCATCTTCTGCTGCATCTTCTAAGGGAGGTTCAATTTCATTAGTAGCTGAATGCTCAATAGGGGCTCCCAAAACAAAACCTTTGATTCGTTTCTTGGTCCTTTGACGAAATGGAGGGAATATGAACGGTTCCCTGTTGTGCTTAATGTCCATAAGAGAATGTCTAGAGCTTCCAATATTTACAAATGCACCACCCATATGGGGAACAAGTTTTGTAACTACTCCTAAATATACACTATCACACTGCACGTGGGATTTAACTGGTTCAAGTAGCAGCTCAACCAATTTACCATCTTCCAGTACAGCAATCCTTTGCATGGTACATATTGAAGAGTTAATCAATATGACAGTAGATACTGAGTCTTTTGAAATTATAGGACTTGTTTCTTCAGGCAAGAGCTTTTCTGTAGTTTGGTAATGCTGATTACTTGCTTCCAACCTTGGTATATCATCTTTGACAATGCCATTATTCTGTGACATATCAACCTCCACATCATTTGGAAAAAGTAGAGGTGTATGGAAAAACCAAGGTTCCTCGATTGGCTGGTCTCTTTCAGAAATAAGTGTACTAGAATATAATCCCTCTACTGCATCACAAATTCCGCCCACATCACTTGGTTGTATTCCATCCTTAGCTGTAAGGTCATTCAAGAATGGCTCTGGTTCATTCAGATCACATTCAAGATGGTTCACTATCTTATCTTCATCTGTCAAATTACTGGAAGCATTTGAGTGTTCAGAAACATTTTAAAGAAGTAAGTTGCACCAATTAAAGTTCACAAAATGGAAAGATTACCTTCAGCTTGAACTGAGACTGAAGATCTCGTAGAAAAATTTGTTTCCTCGATCCATGACCCCCATCCATGAGGTGGAAAGCTTTCAGTTTTAGACCTCATCCATGAATCTCTTACTATAACTTTTCTTTCTTGCTTCTTAGGTGGAGGAACTGACAAGGAAAATTGTGGTCCAGATCTCCAAGTGATGTCAGATAAAGGCTGCATTTCTCCTTTAATGAAATAATTGTACTTGAAATTTACACCACTGGCTATCTGCCAAATATAAAAGATGATTGGGAGGAATATAAGTTACACAGAATAGCTAGATCATTTTTCAATAAATAAGTGTGAGAATTATAATCCAGCTACTTTTTTAAATTAAAAGAAAAACCCTAAATTTGATTATTGCCAAAAGGAGTGCAAAGAATAAGGGGGAGGCTATGTCCAAAAAAGAGTGCTTAACAACTCAGGCTAACTTTATAACAGAGAACTTGTCTTCTCTTGGACTTTCTCTGAAAATCAGTCTTGCTCAAGTAGTAAAGAAAGAATCAACTAGCCTCCAGAAAAAAGAAGTGCAAAGAAGACAAATTTTGGATAGAATGTCAATTATTGACATGTCATTAAGTGCAAACCCTTGATTTGGATTTATATATATTTGGGGATAGGGTGATGCAACCTACTGCCCTTTGAGCAGGTGGAGGCATGCACCAACCACCCAAGCTAAATATTGGGGTGCATTGATTTGGATTCATTAGTTGCACCTTACAAAGTTTACAGTTCAAACTTCAAAGTTATCAAAAGAAAGTTTTGCCACATAAAAGAGTTGGATGATACTACCTTCACTTCAGCCATCCATACTTTTGCATCTTCAGTAGGAGACATAAGTATTGCCATCTCTGGTTCCCAACAGCCTAAGGCAACAGATTCTCCACTAATGTAAAGAAGTTGACCTTCTTCCAAATCTGCTTCTACAGTCCAAACTACCTCACATAGTCCTTCCAAAGTGGCAGTTGAAAAGCCTGATAAAATTGGTCTACATCATCAGCCATTTTGAACTATATTAAATGATATATTTGGGCAATATTAATAATGTTTAAAGGGTTTATATTTCCAGCAACACTATAGAAAGTATATATTTTTATGATTCCAATAATCTTCTGTAAGCTGATTTGCCTAGATGCCAAAATCCGCATGTAGAATATAAATATTATCCTTTATAAATCTAACAACACGAATTGTTTTCTATCAGTGCCACATACCTTTCTTCATGGACATCATTGGGGATCTTGTCAGAGAATTATTATTTCCAGCATAAAGAGCAAATCTGAAAACATTCCCAATGGGAATGTGGTGGCCTGTAAACCTGCTTCAATGGTACAATCAATAGTGATTAGGAGAGAGAGAGCGAGAGAACAGAAGGAATGGTGATGAGAACAATATAAACATCACTGAATCCACTGACATTCTTTGGCCAAAAAAAAAACCACTGACATTCACAGTTTTTAACTTTGTGTTGTGGTTCTCCATCTTCCTACAATAATATGAAGTCATTTTTATGTTTCCATTGTGAACAAGAAGAAATTTCCAGCTAACATAGCAGACTCCATAAAGAAATATAGTTCAACAAATAGCACGAAAAACAAAAAAGCACGGCATGACCTTTCAATTCAAAAGCATTTGTTGTTGTCTTTCTCTTATGAATGTGGGTGACAAATTCAAAACAGAGGTCATAGCCAAGAAGATATAGAAATTGGCAAACATGTTTAGTAAAGCATAATAAAATATCACAAAATACAACTTATCTTTCGAATTACATTAAGGCATCATTGCAAGATGAGGTCGACAATAAGATGACATCCAACAGCATGAGTGCAAGTTGTGGAACAACAACTAATAACTAACTAATATCGACGCTTCTTTCTAGACGACAAGGTTGCCTTATAGTTGTTGCATTTAGCACGAAATGCCAATAATCCGTTAAAAAAAACCTTGACAACAAAGGAATGGTAAAGCCTGAAGCTCCTACCAACCATGCTACTCCCACCAAAGTAGCCCCTTTTGAAGTTCTAATTCAATAATAACAAGACCCTTACTATTTAATCAAATGCAAGAAGTGACTTTCTGAATTAAACACTACGGAAACACTAAAGAAAGAATCAGAAACCATAGCAATTGAACAAACGCTCCCACCTTTCAGAAATTCACAAAAAATATATTAAACCCATTCATCCTTAGTCCTTCAATAAAGCGATAAAGTATAAACATTGAAGAAAAAAGAATGAAAACCCAAATTGGAGAAAAGCGGGCACTTACGGTGATAAGAACTTAAAGGAGCGAAGCAGAGGAGAGGGTGTTCGTGGCGAGAAGAGAGGGCAAGGCCGAGGCCAAGCTTCTAAGACATCCATGGAAGTGGGGTGGTGGAGCTCAGTGAAGCAGGGCATGGCGAGGCTGGTAAATTTGGGGAGCTAATGTGGGCAGTTCAGTCATTGGAGCTTCACTGCATAAAGCTTGGTGAATGGTGAGAGGGTAAAGGCTTTGAATTTGGAAATGGAGTTCAGTTTAAGGATAATTGGATAAAATGGGGGTTTTCTTAATTTTTCTTGCTTCCTTTTTTTTTCTTTTTTTTTTTCAGCTAACGGCAGATAATAGATGATTCTTTCTCTTTGTTTTGGCGCCTTATGTGGCACGTGTGTATATCTTCCACACGTGTTCTATGGAAAATTTAGAAAATATTTTAGCTATAATAATAATGATATAATGATATATAAATGATGATGAAAGGCAGGTTAAATGGGAAAAAAATGAAAACAGAATTCTAAATTTGATACTGCTAAACCATATAATTTTGTTTATTAATTTTAAATTTTATTCTTCAAAGTTCAAATGAAATTTCTTGTCTAAATATACTCTAGTCTAAACTCTTAGTTGTCTGATCACGTAAATACAATACCTTCTTTCAAATTTAATTTCTTTATTCTCCTTCTGTTTCAAAATGAATGGCCACAATTGACTTTTTGGGTCAAATAAAGCCATATTTTACTATTATTTATGAAAAGTTTATATGTGTTGCGCAAAAAATCTCTTTTAAGAGTTTCTGCGAAAACTACTTAATGACAACATAGGGGTGTGCCAGTCAATTTGCTGAAATTGACAAAGAGAGCGTAAACAACAAGGTCTGGTGCAAAACACAGCAGATTAAAAGATCAGAGCGATTTGTGGGGACTGAATCAAAGTCACACCGGAGCATTTAAATCATTGGATCCACTAGAGTAAGACTTCCTAAAAAAGAGCGCTTCAAGAGCGGAGATTAATTGAAATTGAATTTGAAACAAGAGCAGAGGGAAAAGAGCAATTTGATTGCTGTCTTTTCTAAAATAAACAAGAGATTGATGTTTTTACGTCCGTAGACAAGATTGAACAAAGAAAATATAAAGAACGAGTAAGAGCTCGTGATGAACAAGAGTAAAAAGGCGCTGAGCCTAAGAGAACATTGCTCTGGATAAGTTTTTTAGACGAGTGATGTCTGTGAGTTGTGAGAACTGCCTTTGAAGCTCTGGAACTGGTTTCTTTGTATAGGGGGCGGCATGGGCCTAAAATCTGGTGGGTTTTACTTGCTGAGGAAGTCGAACTCTTCTGATTGGTCGGAGGAAACTTCCAGGAAGTTGTAGTGAAGCTTCCCTCTCCTTCTGATTGCTGCAGCAGGTGATAGGAGGGTGATGAGGCGTCCCTCATAGTGTGATAGGCGACTTCCCCCTCATGGTACCAGGTAGCATGAGGTACTAGGTAGCATGAGGTGCTGGATAACATCTGCTGTACCAGGTGTAATCTTTGTTACCTCCAATGGGCTGAAATCACTAAATTGGCTGAGAGGTGACCCCGGGACTTGGAACTAAGTACCTTAGCCACGAAATTACTCATACTTAGCCATATTTAGCTCTTCGAATCATAAAAATATCTCTTAATTAAGAACTATGGCTAAACCGGGGTGATAAAGTCACTTTGTCCTTAACTGAAAAGAGTGTAAAAGTTGCAAACGAGCTTGGATTGAGCCCAAACTTCACCACTCGGGTTCATATATCAGCCATAGACCATGGTAAAAATCTTGGCTTGATTCGAGCCTCCCTTCATAGCAAACTAGACTTCACACCTCAAACTGTCCTTAAATGAAAAACTAGCATAAGTTTTTTATTCTAAATCTGAATGAACTAAAACTTTGCCAAGGGACTTAGATTCTCCCCACAAGACTATGGAAAAAATTATAAGTAAAACCGAGCTCCCCTTGATGGTGAACTAGGTTTCTCTCCCTAGGTTGTCCTCAAATGAAAAACTAGCATAAGTTTTTCATCCTAAGTCCAATAAAGCTGATTTTCCACCAGTAGACTTAGATTATCTCCATAAAGCTATGGGAAAAAATATAAGTAAAACTGAACTCTCTAGCATAGAGAAGTTGGTTTGACACCCCAAACTATCCTTAACTGAAAAACAAGCATAAGTTTTTCATCTTAAGTCTGTTTGAGATGAAATTTCACCAGGATGACCTACATGTATCAAGGAACATCATGGTAAAACCCCTTGTTGGAGCTGCACCCCCTAGCTAGATCAATTTCCTTGATTTCGCCTTTTTGTCCTTAAATGAACAAAATGCATATTTTCCTCCCGGGGGAGTACTACTAGCTGGGCGGCCTGATCACTATACTAGGGTGATCACGTATGAGGAGTGTGAGTGATAATATCTCACGCGTCCCTTAGTTCAGTGAGTGTTTCACTTGCTGACAAACTCTTACCTTCTGCCTCCTCACTGAGGAGAGAACTTCCTATGACTAGGGCGGCCTTCCCTGGGTAATGGGAAAGACTTAGATTATTTTATTCCATGATATTTCTCTCACCTGCATGGTCAGGTAGCATACAACTCCCTTCCCTACTCTCTGCCTGAGGTATCAAGCTGTAGTATCTAAGGAAGCTGCTCCCTTGAGGCTATACCACACCCATAGGTAGGGGCAGCACTCTAGGAGAAATTAATAATAATTATTCCAAAAATAATAATTATTAATTAATTTAATTATTAATTTCGGCTCTTTATTAATTAATTGCAAGAAATTCCTAATTCTGACAGAATCAGGGTGTTGCAGAAATTAAGTTTCATCAAGATTTCTGATTAAATCCTGACCACTCATCTTAATTTACTTTATGCAAAGACCAATTTACCCTTAATTGTAAATTAAGGTATAAACAATATGCAATTAAAATTTAAAAAATATATTTTGAAAATTTTAAGTTTTAAATGTTCTAAAGTTTATTTTAAAAATTATATTTTTATAATAATTAATAATCAAAAATAGAATTGGTTGACAAAAAAAAGTCAACAGTGGCCATTCAAAGTACTTTTTTTTGCCCTTTTTGTCATGGAAATTTGAATTGCTTAGAATTTTTTCCCAATAATTAAGTTCCATTTTTAGCTATTATTATATTTAAGTAAATTGCATAAGTGTCCCCTTTTCTTTCTATACAAAGGAGTAGAAATAGTCAAGTATTAAGTACCCAATTAACAAATTGAACATTTAGCAAGGACCACATGAAATAGAATAAAAAAACCATTCATTTTGTGGTGTCTTCAAGTTAACCAATCAATCATGTGTTCCACTTCAACCCTCTTTGGTAGTAGCTTGTAGAAACATTGATGCACATGGTCTGGTCAAGCTAAATCCTGAAGAAGATTTGCCTCTTGTCATGAACCCAAATATTTTATTTTAGGTACATGGGAGGTAGGAGTTGAGGGAGTAGTGAGTTTCAATCTCAAGACCTTTTCCCGATGAATTCCAACCTCTAACCATCTCGACCAGACGGAGAATTCATGAACCTGGATATGTCTTAGGCTCTTAGCATGAACCTGGATATGTCTTAAACTCGAATAAGTTTAAAAATGCATTTGTCATGAAAATTGGAACTTGACTTCATGACAAATTGCAGCTCATGACTATGTAAGTTTCAAGCAAATAGATATTTGATAAGCTATCTGTTTTATATATAGAGCCAAAATTATGCCTCATGTTTCTATACTAGAAAGAAAGCAGAGAGGTGTATGGCTGTTGCCTGTTGCTGTATAAAGGATTTTGGAGAATATTCTCTTCCTGGACTTAGATTTGTTGCTTCTGCCTTAAGATGATGTAATTAAGTTTTTGCCACTCCAAAAATCTGAGATGTTAATTAGATGCTGAGTTTTACACTCTTCTAACTCTTTTATATATTTATATTTATTTATTTTCTTCCTCTTTTGAGAGAGGAAAAAAAACTAGAAAATAAACAAGAAAATCTCTTTTTTCCAGTTTAGCATCATTCATGAAATCATGTTGCTGTAAACTTGGTATTGTTCAGACTTGAAAGTTGAAACTCTTTCTTCCCCACTCTACATTGCCCAGATTTGGACATTAATGTTGGATTTCTAACTGATTTTTCTTAGGTTGGCCAAAAAAAAACTGATTTTTCTCAGAGTGTAAAAGAAAAGAAAAAAAAGGAATCATGGTAACATAAATGGATAGATCCCACTTTTTAAAGGTAGAATAAGATGATGGAAGCATTTGAGTGTGTCATGAAGATTCAGTCATAAAGTACTCAAAAGGAATTATTAGTGTGACAAAAAGAAATGAGAACTTGAAGCATGCTCTGAGATAGATACCATAAAAACAACAGAAACCTGACATCAAAAACACCAGAAACAGCTAGTGTATCACAAAGCTGGATCCTGTCAGCATAATTTGGTTCCACAATCCTAGTTCTATCTCATTGCAATAAAAAGTGAAAAAAAAAGGAAAACAAAATCTCCATGAACTGTAGAAGCTCAAGATAGAAAATGAGGTGCATATAACATCAGAAACCCTCACAATATGTACATTGAATTCTGATATCCAATAAACACATCACCACATCAAGGTAAACTTGCGGGTAACAACACAAACCTAACGCTAAGCCGAGTCTGATAACATTCATGTAAATGCCTGTACACTAAACACGCTGTACATGGAAATTTCCTCAACTCTGCATGCTCATAAAATTCTCACCAAAAGCAAGAAGTGTCCTCTTCAGGGAGCAAGGGGGTCCTGCAATTCGGGCACGTAATGTTCCAATAATTCAACCATTTCTCCAGGCACACCTTGTGAAAGAGATGGCCGCAGGACAGACGGTTAATCTCTGAATCAGGCTCAAATTGAGTCAGGCAAACCGAACAGTCATGCTCTGGCCGCTTACAGCTACATATGGCATCAAACCTAATTGCTGGGGTTCTACTCCGGAACTCCTCAATATAACGATCAGAACTACTAATTCGGAAGTCAAATGATTCCGTGGCATCTTCAACAACATCTGAGGATGATGGTGGTGAGGAGATATGGATACCAACAACTTGAAGGATCGACCGGAATATGCCTTTAACTATGGATATGGATAAAGCTGTGTTTACCAAGAGTACACATAGCACTCCTTCTGATGGAGCTGGGAGACTTGAGAGACCCATTTTTTCTGACTTTTACGTGGGATACAGAAAGCAAAAGAGATGTGCAATTTGAGATTAAGCTAAAGTTCAGATATGAATAAGGACAGAACGAAGCTACTCTCTTGTTGACCTATATAACCTGGAAAACATCAAAAGGAGAACCAAAATCAATGCAAAATTTATCGAATTATGCAAAGCCAAAGCATATCATCAAGCTTTTAATTCCAAAACTAACATGCAGATAACCCTCAAAGGTACAGAAAGATCACTGAGCAACACAAAAACACCAAGAAAGATCATTAAAATTAATTCTGCAAGTTACCTTAAAAGCAGAGGGGGAAAACCTTCACATGTCAATTGATGATTGCTGCTAAAAACCCTGGTAATCTGCAACAGAACCACCATTCAATTGGGAAGAGATGTTAGTGAAACATTATTTAGAGGATTAAAATCACCAAAGAAATCTTTTTGTTTAATGAATAAAAAAAGAATGAAAAGTACAACATTGATGAGGATGAGTCAGAAAATGGCCTCTCATCAGTGGCCTAGAGGGTTAAGATAAGATTCATATCTTCTGTGGAGAGGTTGGGGAAAGCCTATAGCCTAAAAGATAAGATAGGCTTTAAATAAAGAAGTTGAAACATGGAATATTTTTAAGATAAATCATCAAATATGAATTCAATTGAAAAGAACCCAACAACAGAAGAATTGAGAGCATTCAAAAGGGTCTGCAGGCTTTTTCTTTTCCCAAGATCTACCCAAGCTCAACCCTTGATGGTATTAAACATGGTTAGAATAGAAAATCAAAATTATGACCAAAAAGGAAAGAAGAACATATCATTATTCCAATTTGGAAAAAAACAAATTAAATAAACAACAAAACACACCACAATCAATTAAATAAATGCATCAAAGTGATATGAGATCTATTAATTTCATGCATAACCATAAAATTCTGTTACCCTGATCATCTTTCATTTGATTGATTACAAGAGCAAAAAAAGGGGGTAAAACAACATTTTTTCAAAGACCCTTCACATAGAAAAAGGCAAGCAAGCTTTATCTATAAGTAAAACAGCTGAGTTTGTTTGAGCAAAGATAACTTACACAAAAATGGTCAACTTTGCTCTGTAGAAGGTATCAAGAACAACTATAAAGGATTTTTTCTCATGGGATCAATGGAAAATAGATAAAGGAAAATTGGGTTTTAAACAGAAATGAAAGATGGTAAGGTTTTGAAAGTCTGGTAATGGCTGCTATGCCATCCTTTCTCTCTTTTTATAGCAACCCCCCACCCTAACTCTTAAACTTAAACCATGGTTAGTCTTCCGGGTTTTCCGGACTCCATGTCCCTCTAACCCTGGTTACTTTATATCATCAATCTGTCTTTACTTCAGTTAAGTCACTTTGTGTCTTTAACTTAAACTTAATTTTTACATTATCATGATGATTGAGGAGATTAGATTCTCAACACTCATAGCGGCAAAAAGAGGAAAAGTATAAACAAACTGTCTTTCTCTTCATTAGCTAGAATTTCCCACTTTTAGCAACGAAATTATTTGTGGAAAGTTTTCAATTCGAAATTGTAAGTCAAAATATATTTTGAGAAGTAGATAATTACTATTTTTAGCTTTTATTTCATTTTTAATGATAAATTAGGTGAACTCAACAATTTGTTTAATTATTTGGCAAAAAAAAACAATTTGTTTAATGTATACTATGTATTTGATGATTCCTTTTGAAGTATTGGAATGGATTTAGTTCACACCATATTAATTCTCGAATTAAATAAAAGTTAATGATAGATATACGTATCTCTTTTTCTGATAAGTGATAGAAGAGGAAATTCAACTCTTTAGGGTGGAAATAGATAGTAAAATACTGAAAGCCAATACCCATATGGCATGAGAAACTTTGGTTTGTCTCACATCCATCAATAGAAAAATTAATGTACCTACTATAAACCATTGAAGAGAAGGGGAGAGATAGAAAAATTCACAGTTGTCAAAATTCCAGTTGCATCCATTAATCAACAACCCTCCTTAGTCCTTACTACTATAGTAGTAGTTTTCACTACTGTTATAAATTTCTTTCATCATGGGTACCAACTTGGCAACTTTATTTCCCTGAGGTCCCTCTCTCTGAAAACACTTGATCATATTGTCAAGTTGGGTGTTTTTTTTTCCTTCCTTTGAACTGAAATCAGGACTCCTTAGCTGCCCAAGTACTCCAAGATTTCTTGGTTTCAAATTAATGTGCAAAAAAAATTCAAAGCATATCCCATATTGAAAGATTAGCATGAAATGTCCAGTTTTGTCCTGTTCCAAGAATACCATAAATGAGCAATTAAGTCATTCAAATTGAAAGGAAATGGAGCCCTCAAGCAAAAAAATGTGATAAGCAGGTTTATAAATTTGGCCCTTTATGTTTGTTTACAAGGAAAAATTGGTAGAGCCCTTGGCCTTTGGCTTTGGCTTTGGCTTTGGCCCTGCCTTCCCTTCATCATATCTTACCTGCACTTTGACAAGTGGCATTTATTCTCTGATTACTAATTGTCCCCAACTTGAAACAATGCCTTAATTTTTCTTTCCTTTCCCTTGGTCATTTTCTCAGCACTGCCAAATGCCAAAATGTCTCACTTTCTGCTAATTAATGAAGCCCCCCCCCCCCCCCCCTCCCTTTTTTTTCTTCCATAATTCACATAGAAAAATAAATACACTAAATATATTTATCTAATTATCTCTAATGTCTTGATTGTAAAAATATGTTACGTACGTGTCGAAATCTGATCAGCAGATAAATGGGGGCTGGGACAGAATCCTAAGTGCCCCCAACATAATGTCCATGTGTCAAGCAGTTAGAAGTGTTTCAAAATTGTGACAATTTTATTATTGCATAATAATAAGAATTATTGTTATTGTTAACAAAGTCTTGTCTCAATCAACTTGGATGAGACTTTTGATCACTTCAATCCTTGGACGTTCATATAGTATATGATTCATTATTTGTTGCCTGTTGGATTCCTTCCTCTTCTTCTCTTCTTATCTTCTTTTCTCTTCGGAATGTAAAAATTCATATCTTTTGTACATGCATATGAACGTATCGCTCTCTAGAAAGACCCAACTCATTAATTTGCTATATATCATGGATGGCTTCGTACGTAGAAACATTGTAGTATTTCTTAGTTTAGACAAATACTACAATTAATAATGGATGAAAATTACTTCAATCTGATTTTCATTTTTCAGTCCATATATGCTCTTCATTTGTAAGAGGGTGAGGATACCTGGGCTCTTGCAGTGTGGGGTTTCGAACCTCCTTCCTATCTTATTTTTCATCTCCGTTGTAATAGATCAATCATTATTTCTTCTAAGTACGTAAAATTAAAAAAAAAAAGGTTTGTAAGAGGATATATTCTTTTTTTTTTTTTAAGGTCAAGTGAAACTCAAGTTCATGTAGTTGTTTGTACTAATATACTATTTATCACTAATTCAATATTAATCCAAGTGTTATGTGATTGAAATTTACATATGAATTTTCCATAACTAGTTCTGGTTGATATACTTATCTTATATATGCTCTCTAAACCTTTAGGTATGATGGCCAAAAATTAAAAAGAAAAAAAACTTTAGGTCTTGTTTCCAACACTCTACCACTAGACTAGCTAGATGTATGGCTTATCGTATATGAGTTTAATTTAACATCATGTTGATATATATATATAAGATTAACTATATATTTATTGTAAAGTCTTTCCTCATTTAGTCATTTGGATAGATGGTCTAGTTTCTTTTTTTTAGGAATCTATAATAATCTGAAATTTCATTACAATATCTTTATAATTCTAATAACATCCAATTAGAAATCACAAATCAACGCCAACAATCTACTAATAAAGGCTAGACAAACAAAACCCACAAAAAGTGATACAAATGACAAACTACTCCTAAGGATATTGTAATGAAAATTTCCAACACTCTAGTCTGTAGTCTCATGGAGCATGCACCTACAAATTGAATCAAATGTTCAGTTGCATACGATCTAGTTACATTAAGTTTGCAACTTTATTTTATTTTTATCAAATTGAATTCAATTTGTAATAGAAATTAAATCTCAAGCATGTTCTCAATTTATGATCATTTTTTCACATCTAATTTTAGCAAACGTATTTTTTAATTTGAAAACGACAAAAGAGGCAAGATAGTAGCAATTGTGATATGTAATTTGCTCGATGTTTTTTATAAAAAAAATATTATATGAGTGTTATTATAATTAAAGAGATATTATGGACATGATATTTCTAATGTCTAGTTGAGGGGCAAATGGCAATGGCTTCTTTTTGTGTGGTATTTTCTCATTCTATGAACCTATATGACTTGTTACAATCAAAGCACAGAGCGGAGTGGCCATCCTTAGAAATCGACAAATTATTAGGTTACATATGGGGTGGAGATTTATTATTCAATCCCCCAATTTTATGAAAATTTTCACCAAAACAGAACCTACGTAATATGAACAAGTTATATTAGCTTTATTTTAGAATGATGCTTGATTAACTGATTGAAATTATATAAGGGCCAAGAACATTTTTTGTTCTGGAGTGGTGCTTGATTGATTAATTGATTGAATTATATAATGTTACAGGAAAAATGCAATTTAAATGGATTAGTTTTAATGTTGTCTCTTGCTATTGGCATAAATCTTTATAAACTAACTTTTTAGACACGCAAAATTAATAAGGTCAAAGGATATGTTATTATTTGTAAGTAATAGGAAGTACAAAGAGGTAATACAATATGTTGTTAATTGGATAATAATACTCACATTGAACGAATGGTGGTTTTAATTCAGAAAGGCGAAAAATATTGAACGGTCTATATTGAAGGGATGGAGACGGAGAAGAAAGAGGAAAGAGATACGAAGGTGAAAACAGAGAGGAGTGATGGAAATGTTCGATTTTTTGGCAAATCTGAAGATTGATCAGCACCGAGGAGTTGAAAGGACGCATCAACTGAGTCGGTGAGAGGACAAAAGAAAACAGCGAGAGAAACATTAATTAAAAGTAACTAAGGGTTTAGGGTTTAGAAACAATTAATTAAAAGCCTTAAACATTAATTAAAAACAATTAAGGAAGGGAAATGTGTAATTACAAAAAAAGGTAGAAGGAAAAGGAATAGAGGAAACTCATAGAAGGACTTTTTAGTCATCCAAAAAATGAGAAAAGACCAAAAATAGCCAAAAGGTGACACCACATTAATCCTCAATTTGGCCTTTTAGTAATTTTCATAGTAGTTAAAAATAATATATATAGTATATATCATAGAGTGTAAAAGGTCTAATTATTCAAAACATATTTTGGTGGAAATTAGTATGTCACGTTATGATTTCGCACTAAATTAATCTTCATTTAACTATTTAAGTGATAATTAACTTGTTTAATTATTAAAAAAAAATTGAACATACATGTAACAGAAAATATAGGTATAACATGTTTTTTTGTAGAGAAAATTACAAAAGGCTTTCTTCATTGGCAAGTGAAAGATACAGCTACAATTATATTATATATTTATATTTAGATAATTTCCTCATTTGTTAGTGGTGTTGGGGCCGATGACTGCTAAATTGAGTGATAATTTGTCCCTTGTTGCCTAACAAACCTAAAAAGTTTACTTAAAAACGAAAAAAGTTATTCTCAAATCTTCCAACCCTGTTATTTTAGATTATATTTCTCCCTTTTACTGGTTCTTGACTACCCACATATATATTGCTTGTACGTAAAAGTTCCATCATTTATGAGTGTGGGTGCATGCTATTGTTGATCGATGATCTACAAAATTTTTATTATGATTGATTTATGACTTAATTTTAAATTGGACTCTTATCAAACTATCGGGAAAAACACAATTTGAGCACAACTTTTATTTGAGACAATTTGATTTTCTTAATTTGAGACAATTTAACTTTTAAATTTTGGTTTTAATTTCAACAATTAGAATTTTGATTTTTTTATTATTTGATCTAAATTGGACAAGAATTGGCAGGGACGGATGTAGTATGGTGACTGACCCCACTCAAATCATCCAGTCCCTTTGAGATGTATTAAAAACTTATTTATGATATATATATATATATATATATATACTATATATATATTACATATTATTTTTTGTAGCAACATGAAATTACTTAACAGTCTTTCCAACTTTTAATCTGATGAGACCTTATCGCCCCGTTTTAGTAATTTTTTACAAACCATTAATTAACACTTAATTAAAAGAGTTATAAAACCAAACCATTAACTCGAAATAAAATCAACTCTTTAGATATTCATTGTTGTTATTCCATTTTTTGAGAACCGTTTTAGTTCATTGGGAATGATTCATAATAAAGTCTTCCGGAATTCATTCTTGAAATCTAATTACAGAACATGACGTTTCATTCCTTTAACTATTCAATACCCATCTATGCTCATCTTATCTTTAATATAGCAATTCTTTCTCTTGATTTTAATTAACATACTTTTTTAAAAAGAAATAAAATTTAAATTTACTGCTTTCACTGTTTTGTTGAAATACATTTTATTTGAGTTGGATTGTATGTGATTGGAGTTTGATTATTGTTATTAGACTATTTGCATTTTATGTTGAGTGAAGAATTGCAGTACAAATCGAAGTGAATTTTTTTTATTTCCAAATTGGATAAAATGATAGAATTTGGTCTTTTTAAAGCCTAAGAATTGAAGTTAGCTTTCTTATGGTGTAGTAAGGAATTCTCCTTAATATGCTGACATCATAGCTAAATTTTAAGCTCTTCAATTTCCATTACAGATTTAGACATTACAAAAAAAAAAGCGAAGCCACAAAAGAAAGACTTTCACCTTATGTGTTTATTTTACAGTTTTAAATATTTCAGTTTATTTAATTCTGTAACAATAGTTTTCGCTAAATCGTGCAGTATAATACTGAAAAAACAAATATTTAAAGCATATTTTGTATCAATTCAAAGCATTGAGCTGTGAGTTATGCTATATATAACTACATGTGTTTATCAATTTGGAATAAATACGGATAGCTTTAACAATGTTTATTTTGCATTGTTAGAAAATGTCGAAATAAATTTACAATAAAGAATAAATTTTTGCTTTGACAAATACCAATACTTTTTGTGTGTATTGCTGAACTTATTACCTTTAATATACTACTACTATATAAGATTAACATGCTCCTTATTGCCAATATCAAACTAAAACAGCTCATATGGAACCAACTTTTATTTTTAACAGAATCAAATTCATCCTAAGACTTCCTCTTTAAATTTTACTACCTGTAGAGCATAACTCATATCAATCAATTTATATTGCATTAAAAATTTAGTACTCAACTTTTCTACTCCTTTACATTACCAAACGATTCCTACTCCGTAACAACACTAAAGTACACCAAAATTAAGGCAATTCATATAAAAGTAACTTTTTAACAACTCAAATTTCAAAACGCTCGACACGCCAGCGCGAGCTACCCCTCTCGTTTTAATTAATCGTGCCCCACTAAATATGATAATCAAAAAAGTATAGTAAAAAACTAAATAATTTACACATCAATTTCAAACACAATAGTTATTTTGTATGACTAATTCCATTTTGGTCATCTGTATCTCTTGTTCTTTTATATTGTAAAATTTCATTTTTATCCTTCACAAAGTCATAGATAATTCCAAGCTCCTTTCTATGACAGATTTCACTTTGGTCACCTGTATTCTCACATGCGTCATTTAGGGAATAGTTTTGAATTTTAAAAATAAAATTAATTCAAAAAATGGGTATGTGTTATCTTCTCACCCGCTTGTTTTTTTTATATATAGTTGGTTCTATAGTGTGCTGTGTGCCCCCACTACATTCATTTCCTGGATCCGCAATGCATTCAACGCGGTACCTACGAACTAAATCTTCGCCAAAATTATTAATCTCCTCAACCAAAAATTGACAGCATCTAACCAGAAATGTAACGAGCAATTTGTGCAAATTCTCAACAGTAAACTCTTCCGATATCCTGATCAAAACCCTCAAAAATTTAATAGATAATCAAATCATTAAGCAGTAATTCATTTAAAATCTAAAAGTTAAATACCTGAACCAAGGCCTAACTTTCTCCAATAAAGCAAGAACTGATTCATATTTCCCACGATCTTTACTCTGCCCCACTTTTCATAACAAGAGCCAGCGCCTCTACCACAATAAACCCAAACGTCGAATCACAACCTCCAACATTTATAGTCGGTACCAATTTCCCTTTTGAATCGGCTTCCCTTCTAAGCCTCTCCAAAACCCTAAAAGCTTCGCTCTCACCCTCTTCGTATCGGTCACAGGCTTGTAGGCACTAAACGAGTCTGATCCTTTGCATGTGACTCAAGCGGGGACTGCCTTCGAACTGTGAAGAGATTGATTCGAGACAAGTCAAGCAGAGTCGGTAAATATCAAAGAAGGAGAAAGAGAGGTTTGTTGCTGCTGATTGAGATTTTGAATGTTGAGACGACTGTAGATAATCGGGAAAGACTTGCTTAGGAAGGGCGGGAACTGTTTGGTGAGGGATCGAAGGGCGGTCGGGTCGGGTTTTTTGGAGGTATTCTTGGAACCGATGATGGAGGAGATTGGAGAGAGGTAATATGAGACGAGAGGGTGGAGGATTTTGGCATCATTACAGTTTTTCAGGTTGGTGAACAGGGAGGATTCGGTCGGAGCCATGGAGGGAAGAGTGAGAGAGGAAAGAAAATGGAAAATCCTGCTTGTTTAAAAAAGAGGGAGGGAAAGTAGATGAATGGAAACAATAGTATAGTAATATAAGTACGGAACATATCAACTACAATTACAAACGTTGTAATCCCGTAATTGAATGATATGGACTCATGATAGAAAGCCACATCGCACTGTTTTGTCTTGATAGGAACTAATGGCAAGAGCATTTGTAATACCTCTTAATTCCTTATTACGTTAGAAACTTAGAACCCATAAAAGCTATATTTAATTGTTTGTTTTCCTTTTGCATTTTTCCAGCCTTTTCACTTTTCTCTTTTTCCAGATTTTTTTTTCTCTCTTTCCTGATTTGAGATTTTCCATTTGATCCAAAAAATCAAAACCATTATTTTTTTCTTAATGTATTCCAATCCAAAATTAAAACTAAACCCATTAAACACCTCATTTTTCTTTAAGAAAATCTATTTTCATCTATTTCATGAAAATGCATTAAAACTTGAAAGTCTATAATTTTCATGAAAAAAGTATTTATATGAAATTTAATCTAATTTCATTCAATTTACCCTTGAAATCAATTAAAATTTTAATTTAGAGATAAATTTAGTGAAATTGATTATTTTTCCTAAAACCCTATAATAATAAAAAAATTATTCTACAACTTATAAATTGTAGGGTTTAGGAATGTAGCATCCCGTTCCTTGTATGGACAAATCGGCTTGGCACGGCTTTAGGCATGGAATTCATTTTTCCAATCACCTCTGTTCCTGATTCCGTGCCTAAATTAGCCATAAAGCTTTTCTCATCCCTAAATTCATGCCTATTTGGTGTTTTTCTTGTAGTGTTACCCTTAAAATGATTTAAATGTTTTAATTTAAGGCTAAACTCAACACTATAATAATAAATCATTAATTTTTGATTATTACCCTTAAAATGAATTAAAATTTTTAATTTGAGACTAAACCCATATGGCCAACAACGTGTTATTGTAGTGTTGATGACCATTGATGTGGCACTGACATGGTCATGATACAGCAAAATTCCATTCAATTCGGGTTAAGTCGTTCAAAAATTAAAACTTACAAAAGTAAATTGTTCTAAATAAAAGTTCAAGGGCCAAAATTGTCTTCTTCAAAATAGTTTGAGCTACGAGCTGAGGGACAAATTTTATATATTAAGTTATTTATGATTAATTGTAATATGATAGATTTTTTAATTCTCATATAGAAATGGCAAGTGATAGGTTCAAGTTCGAATCTGGTATCATTTCAAGTTTCCGTTCAAGTTTGTTTGACTAACTTTATCAATTAGGGTTTTGGTAAGTTTGAGTTTCAGTCTAACGTTTTTCCATCCATTTGCAACTTTATCGATAGAGAATAAATTGTTGAAACTTGAAAGGATTGTAAACCGGTAAGGAGAAAGTCTCATAATGCAACCCCCAAAAAAGTCCCATGATCATGTTTTGTACTACATGAATTAGTGCCCTAACTCTATTCTACCTAAATCTCTCTTTTCCGTTTCCTATATATATAGAAAGATAATAACATGTGAGTTCGTGGAGTCCCATGAACTAATTAAGGTTAAGTCAAATATTTCAAAGCTTTTATTGGTGTTGGAAAATGACTTGTGAATTAAAGAAACTAAGGCAAGTAACCACAAAATATTTCACTTTTGACAATAGGAGAAAGGGAGATGGAGAGAGTCAACTTCAAAAATAGTTTTAAATATATTATCAACGCGTTTTCTTCAAGAGTCGAATTTTTTGTAAACACTATAAGATTCGAGCTTTTGTTCTTACATTCTCCTTCTCCTAATTACAAAAGTATATTGAATTTTGGATATATTATAGTATTTCTTTTTCTTTTCTCTTTTAAAAAAGAAAGCTTAATTCAAGAGAATGATGAACTATCTCAAATCACATTCTTAGAAAAGAAAATTTAATTTGAAGAAAGAATCATAGCATGGCTATCATCGAAACAGCAAAAGTGGTTCAACTTTATTTGATGATGATCATCAAACAATATCAAAGTTTCAAGCAATTTATGATTTATTGATACACAATAGGACACGTGTCGCAGACCCATAAGCACTAATTTGTTTGATTGGTTATTGTGATTAAAGAATTGTTGATTATCTTTCCAATTTTGACAATGACTGTCATATGAACTTTCAAAATCAAGAAAACAAAAGGATTTTTTTTTTCTATTCCTTTCTTTTTTCAAAAGGAGCATTTCTCTGCTAAATATTGTCCAATCTCGATGATTGATAGTGAAATTTAACATATGATATTTAGTTTTAAATTGTGAACAAATATGAATTGGAAACAACAAAAGATTTAAAAAAGAAGAAAAATATCAAGTGATCAATTGATTCAAAGATCCATTCAAGGTGTTTCTGACTTAAGAGCTTCGTTAATCTTAGAAGAATCTAGGCATTTGTAGATTAAAAGAAGAGGTGGCAAAGCTGTAAGATGATGTCATAGAACTATCTAATTAAGTATGAAGATCAAGCTTGCAAGTAAAGTAGGGTGAATTTAGGTGCATCATATTGGTAACGTTTTTTTTTTTTTCATTTTTAGAAAAAAGTAAGGAGTAAATTAAGATAGTTATCTCATCTCCAAGTCCACGATAAGCCATCAACCCCTTTGTGATTCGCAGATCTATTAGACTTGCTGCAGATTTTTCGAAAATCAAGTTCTTCATTTACCTTTTAATTCTTACTAGTCCTCACTTCCACGAGCGTTGTATAATTAAATGAAGATTAAATAATTGAAATTAATTATAATTTATAAGTCAAATGAAATAATTGGATGTTACTTTTTTTTATTTTAAAAAACTTTAAATTATTGTTACACACTTCAATACATTAAACTATCAATACACACTTCAAAAATAGAAACATGTTTTCGTTAAGAAAAATAGAAACATGTCAATTATAATAATTAAATTTTAAATAAATTTTTGCAATAAATTTTAAATAAATTTTTAACTTAATTAGTTCTTAGAAAATGGTGATAAATAATTAATGATTATGCAACTTATTTTAACTTTTGAAGTTTATTAGTTTATATTATATTTGGGTTGGGTTCAGAACTACCAAAAGTCTCCAATTTTTTAAATTAAAATGGAAAAATAAATATTTACAAAACTATTGAATTTAGATAAATAAAAATAGAGGTTTTAGCATAATAAAATTATAAAAGTTTAAATAAGGTCATTTAAGAAATATATTTAGAAAATTATACTAATATTTAAGTTTTTTTAATTAAAATAGTAAAATGATAAAAATAAAGTTATAAAGATAGTAGATGTAATTAAATAAAAATAGAGTTGTTAGTTTAGTAAAACTTTATAAGTCTAAACAATGACAGTTTAGAAATTTTGCCGAAACCACAGGGAACAAGAAATTTCTATTGCAATTAATTCTATCAAGGAAGGAAATTTGAGAGTGATCAAAGCAATTTAAATTGAAAACAATTAAATTATAAAAGCAGAGAATTAAATAAAGATGTGAAGACAATAATTAAAAAGGTTTAGGGCTTCAGGTTTCACCTAATTGGGAAATCAATAATTAATCTATGAATTGAATTGATGCAAAGTTGAAATAAGATTACTCTAATTTACCTATGCGCTCCGTCAAGTCTTCACGGGAATACCTAATTAATCAAATTTACTACCTGTCGATGTAAACCTAATTAACTAGATTCATTAAGAACAAACAATCAATAATCTATCAAATTAGCCTAAGATTCATGTCTTATCCAGTCTAACCTGTTTGTTTTCCTCGTGTACAGATTATGCTTCACCCATCAGTACATGACATAATCCCTAAGATAAACTATATGATGGTTAGCATATAATTTGTAAAAAGAACAAGAAAAACAAATCCAACTTGAAAAGATCAATTCAAAACATAAAATTAAATATTAATCCTCAATTGGCTACACCCTAAACCCTAATTAGGGATTTAGCTACTCATGCTCATGAATATAAAAACATAAATTATTATTAAAATAAAATAAAGAAAGAACATGAAAAAGGAAGAAAAATTCCCTAAAGTTGTCTTCAAGAAAATAGAAGAGAGTTGTCTTTTATTCTAGTCCCCCTTGTCCCCTTTTATCTGTTACCCCTAACCGAATTCCACTTACCAAGAAAAGAAGTTAGAGTTAGTTTAATTCATAAATTCAATGACTTCTTTTAATTACTTTCCTAAATTAACCCTCATTACATCTCTCATCATTTACCTTTTTCTAGCACTCCCACTCCACTTAGTCATATACTTACTTAGAATTTAATTAATAACCATTTCCAATAAAAAAGAGACAAGTATTAAATAAGGATAATTTGGGATGCAAAGTATTTTATGTTGGAAGGTGACAGATAAAAAGGGACAAAGATGGGTGACAAATATATAGGGATAGAGGGAGTAAGTACAAACCCTCCCTTTATATAGGGGTTAAATTCTAAACCTAAAAGAAATACGAAAAATAAAATAAAGATTACAAATAATTAATAAATCCTAGTAGGACTATAAATAAGTGGAATCTGACTTTAATTGGTCTAAAATTCGTAGAAAATAATTATTGGTTTAAAATAGGTGAAACCCCATCAAAAATAGGAGAAAAACTTGTCAAAATCGGCTCCAGTCAGTGCTTGTCCGCGCGTGTCCAAGGTCCATCCACGCGTGGCTTATCCCAGGCCTTTTCTACGTCTAAATTAGGTCCGCGCGTGGCTAATCACATAATTGCATGCTCGAATTCCAATTCCAATTTAACTTGGCTAGATTCCCTTTTCGTGCTTCTAGCTTCTATTTTCCTTTATTTTAGTCTCTTTTCTTCACAAAGTCCTTAATTAAGCCTACGAAACAAAGTCAAAGGAAATTAAGCACCAAATAATCAAAATTGATAAAATAAACACCAATAATTATGTAATTTATGCATTTATCAAATATGTTAGACAAATAAGGGTATAATGGTCGATTTAAAAGTGTTACAAATAATTTAACCGTCTCTCTAAAACCTCCATTTTCTCTCCCCATGAACCCTAATCGCCTCTGATGGGTTCCATCACCGGTACTAGGTTTCCGACGATGGCTCCTTTCTGTTTTTCCCTCATCGTTCTCCTCTCTTGTTGGTTTTCCTTTCAGATCTGAGACCTTCCGTTGCTCTGTTTATTGTCTTCCTCCCTACACGGTTACCGTATCTCCTTACACAACCACCCATGGATCCCTCCTATCTCCATTACTTGTCTTCAAAATCTATTCTCAGATCTAATTGTGGTTTTTCTTTTCTTCCTATCTAGCTTTCGTCCTTTTCCCCTTTACCAAATCCAAGAAAAAAAAGTTAAAACACCCCTCCCGTACTGTTTTTTTTTTTCTCAATCTCTTGCTTTCTCCTTTAGAATCTTGTCCTTTCTAGCCTTGACCATATCTTAGTTTTGTTATTTTCTTTGTCCTTTTTGTTACTACCAAACTTAGTAACATGTCTTTCCTTTACCATTTGTGACTGGTTTTTATTATGTTGGGTATGAAAAAGGGTTTCCTCTCAAATGGGGGATCTTCATCGAGGGACAACCAGGGTACGAAAGAAGAACGATTAAAGCAAGAAAAGACCTTCAAAAAGCCGATTGTTCAAGATGAAGATGGTATTGAAGCCTCTTCCATAGATAGCTCAGAAGAAGATGATGAAGATGAAGTTGTATGAGAGCCATGGATCTCCTTTATGAAAGATTTCGACCAGTTCTAGGAAATCTGCTTAGAAGAGGTTGCAAATATTCAAGAAAACTCAAGACAACTTGTTTTCCCATCCACTCTCTGCCCTTATGGTCTGGTACCACGTCCCTTTACTTCTATCCTTGAGAGAGTTGTGACAAAATTTTATCCTAAAATTGTCAAAAAGAATTCTGTTAACATGTTGGACATGAAGATCAAGAAGTTGGAAGGTCAAATTGCCAAGTTTAAAGCTGATATTAGCAACACCCAAGCTACAAAAGACTTGAAAGCTTCAAATTTACAAGAACAATTGGCTGAATTGGAGAAGAGAAATCAAGAGCTTGAATGCTAGGTCAGAAGTACTCAAGGAGAAAATGAAAGGTTGAAATGGGAAAAATCAAGTTTGCAACAAATGGAGTTAGAATTGGAGGCATTAAAGGAAAAGAACAAAAAATCGGAGCACATGTGTCATGTGTTTCCATTTGAAAGAAGGAGAACGAAACTGGAATGGGTACAAAGAAAATGAACCAAGGTCAAGACATGCAAAAGGAGATCAGAAGCCTACGAATGGCATCCAAATCAACAATCAGGAGAAGTTCTTGTCTTCTGATAGGTTTGCAACTTTCTTGCCTCACAATAATGAGAAGTTGGTTTGGCTCAACTTTAGAAGAGAAAGAAGAATTTTTGTCTGTCGAGGTGTGGAAAACCAAGCCATCCAAAGTCTAGATGCAACCTTGCCACCAAGGGAACTAGTGGGCATGAAAGTCTTCTCTACAATATGTTTGTGCAAGGCAAAGTTCAAGAAGATAAAATAAGGATCAAACAATCAGCAGCCGAGTGATCCTGGGTTCTGAGCTTCAGGTTGGGAGGGTCCAAAGTGAGTCTATGTAGACACCCGTTTTTGTCCTATATCCTTTAATTTGGGCCGAGTTAGCATTAGGGTCTTCCAGGGGCATTTTGGTCATTTTTGCATTTAGGGGGTATTTTGGTCATTCTTAATCTACTTTTAATTTATATTAGCTTGTTCATTTTAGTTATCTATATTGCATTCGAAAAATCAAAAATCATAATATGCACCTTGGCATTTGTTTGCATATTTAGTAATTTAGTTGCATCTTCATTTAGCTTAGTATTGTTGCATTTTAATCATGTAGTTTAAGCTTAATTAGTTCATTGATTAATTAACCCTTTAGCAATTAGTTAGACATTACATGAGTTGGATTTGCATTTTATTTGTGCTTTTTTTTTTTTCCATATTGGGCTTTGATTCTAATTCTACATCTGGGCCTTTGTTGCTTTGGATTACCCTTGTGGTTCCTTAGTTGGGTCTTATCCTTTTATTTGATTTGGTTGAACCCATTTGGCCTGGGCTTCATAATTACCCTTGAACTTATTTTAATTTGAAAGTTAAAATGCAAATTGATAGCAAATTTTGATTAAAAGGAAATGGAAAAGATGATAAATCTTATATCTTATATATATATATTTAAAACAATGTACACTACAAATATGGTAACTCTTTAAATGTTGAGGGCTCCAAATCTCGACAAGTGTTATGTCCAGTTAATCGACATGTGTCTCTAAATATTGACTATTGATTAAGAAAAGCTTTGGTATATTTAAAGAAACAACCGGATTTGCCTAATTAATTTAAAATCTACTTTAATTGCAATATTATATTATATTTAAAAATAAATTACTCATATTATTTCAAATGAATTTATAAAAGATATAAATATAATTAAATTAACATATTTAATTAAATTAATTACTAATATTCTAATTCCATTCTATTTATATATGTTAATATTATGTACGTAATTCAATCATAATTTTTGTATTTAAGAATATATTTATTAATTATTTATACATGTATAAAATTAAATAACTTAATTTTATTTAATTTTAAAAGTATCTAAATTAAATTAATCAATAATTAAAATAAATATTCTTTTTGAGATCAAATTAAAATAAATATTCTAATTCATTTCTTTTTATACGTAATTGAATTAGTGTTATGGTAACTTTCTTTTGAGGGAAAGTGTTAATGAAATTTTAACAATATGAGAGAATTTGATTGATTTTAAATTCTTAAACAATTTTAGTTTTAATGAATTTTCGCTTTTATTAAGGACTTGATTAATTTGATTTGAATGTTTCAAACCAAAACCAATATATAAAGAAAATTTTACACTAATCACGTTTTATGTTGACATTCCTATACTTCCATAAATCACTCTCAATTACAGTAATAGTATTAACTAGCTAACAATAATCCTTAATTAACTCCTTTCAATAAAATAAAATTGAAGAGAGATTTTCTGTAAAACCCAACATTAACTAATTAAGGAGCAATTATGTAAGAGAGAATTACGTGCTCAATTTTTTTTAAAAAAAAAAAATTACATGCTCATTTAGATAGGAAAGTTCTTATCAATTTCTTCATCAATTTTATCTCACGTAAAACTGTTAGTTGCCATAGTTCTATGATATTCATTTTTTTTCTTTGCAGTATCTATGATATTCAATTTAAGTGGCATTAATTTCATTTGATTTGATTCAATTAAAATTGATTTCACGTGCATTTTACCTTAAATAGTGATTTTCTCACCTATATAAATAAATGCTACAAGTTCTTTTGGAACTACCATGACAATTTTCATTTAGATTTCTCTTAAACCATAAAATTTTCTCTACTATTCTACTATTCTCTTTTTTTTTTGCACCATTCTACTATTCTCTTTAGTCACTTTTCCAAATGTATTCTTGCTTTTACGTTTTATTTTTCTTGACAAAGTTCTTATGCTTTTTTTTAGAAAATCCTAATTTCATCTCATTCGTTATTTTTTTAGAGGTATTTCTTCTCTAATTTATGGAACACCCACAATTATTAGAATGGCTGCAATATACACACGATTCTAATATATCATAGATTTCATAGCAACTCCAATATTACTTCATTATTTTTGTTTTTATATATAAATATATCAATGTGTTTGTGTGTGTTTATATATGGATCTTTTGTGTAATGTTTCTTCTGTCCACATTTTTTTTTTGCACCACTTCTGTCCACATTTAGGAAGGTAAATTTTTTTATAAACTCTTTAGCCAAACTTAGTTTTACTAGCTAGAACATCAAACTTGGTTGTTTGGTTGTAATTTCTTTTTCTTCTTTAATAAATTTACCTTTCAAATTTTTTCTGTTAATATTAGCACGTAAATTTCTCCCAAGATATATATTTCCATTATTTAAACTTTTTTTTTTCAAAAATGCTAAGTTAATTGGAATAGTTGTTCAATTTTCTTTCATCTTGAAATAATTCCACTCATCAAATTTTACTTCAATAATTTCAAATCCCAATCAAATTAGCATTTATCTTTTCTGTGTTAATATATGTAGCGACAATCACTCTAAATTAAATTTATTTCTTAATAGTATTTTATTTTAAATTTGAAAAGTATATATAGCCTTGCTTTGATATATATATATATATATATATATATATATCTGATTACAAGCTTTGTTTCAAATCATTTTATCATTTTGTTTCCTAACTTTTTTTGCTTGAGGCGTACTTCCATTTGATTTTGATATATAATACGGTAATCCTTTTTTTTTTAGGCCAGTAATCCTTTTTTTAGGGGATGCCATTTTCTCTAAATGCATATCTACTCTCTCTTAATTATGAACTTAAATTAAATATATACCATTTGCATTTGATCCAATTATTTCTTAAAGCAAATATTCATGTATATTACTTATATTATCTTTTTTAAGATATCAACTGTAAAAGCAGATTTTCATCAGGAATATAATAGGTCAAA
>AWWV01014765.1:0-18699 GCA_001974805.1 Corchorus capsularis | reverse complement strand
CTGCAGTTAAATATTCAACAGATTCCAAAGGATGTTGACCGGGTAAAAGGTGCTCTCCAACAAGATGTACCTAACATGCAGATTTGACAGCAGTACTGACTCTTCTGGAAACTGACGGTAGAAAGTACAATCCAACTGGTGCCAAATATCAGCTTTTCTAGAACCTTCTGCTACAGTCAAATATTTAGCATATCCAAGGGTATTAACCGGGTAAAAGGAGCTCTTCTAACAGGTTGTACCTGACATGCAGTCTGACAGCAATACTGGCTCTGCTAATGACACTTAAGATAACATTCTTCTTGCCCCCAAGTTTCTGCAGTGCACCCAGCAGACCGGTCTAAGCCAAATACAAGATATCGTAACAATGGGTAAAGACCAATTTCCTTTGCCTATAAATAGAGCTCATCCTCCACATATTCAAGATGAACCGATGCTTCATACATCAGTTGTAGGCATTCTACTTCTTCTCTCTCCCCACTTTCAAGCTCTCAAATCCTACATTTCCATACACCAAAAACCTCCATCCTCCATTATACACACCTCATACTTCAACCATTCACTCCTCTTTATTCCTTCATTCATAAACCTTACACTATAAAGCCACTTCATTTCTCACCATCTTACTACATAACCGTACCTTCAAAGACCTCCATTGTTCTCTCTCTCAAGCCCTCAAGCTCTCCATTTAAGTTCTCAAGAAGCTCTCATTTTGTGCTATTCAAGAAAAGGAAGTTCAAGGGGATTCCATGGAAGCCATTAAAGGGGTGTCAACCGTGTTTAGCCAATGACTATTCCCAAGTGCAACAAGCTACCTCTCCTCTCCCAAACCACTCTTGCTATTTCCTTCTTCATTATCCTCTCTACTAACCTTATATTTTCCCATTTTCCATAAAACACTATTTTCTTCTTGGATAGTCTCTTGTTCTTCATATATAAAGGTGAACAACAGTCTGATTGCTATGGGGCTGCCTTGCTGACGTGTCACTCTGCCGAGGAGGGAGTTCCGCTGCTGGGAAGTGCTGTTGGGCACTTCAATCGAAGTCTTATTCTTCACCAACAAACCTGGACAACAATATTGTCATTACGATGCAACCCTACTGAGGAGTTACTTTACTGAGAAGGAAGCTCTTTTGCTGAGAAGCGCTGCTAGGAAATGCTGCTGAGAGTCATGATCAAAGTCTTGTTCTTCATCAACTGAAGTGGTCAGTATTTTTACTACTGTGGTGCAACTTTGCTGAGGTGTTACTCTGGCAAGAAGGAAGCACTTCTGTTGGGAAGAGTTGCTAGGGATCTTGAAGACTGATACTCTGCTGAGACACGACACTAAGAAAGCTTCAAAGGGGGTGAAGACCCACTCTCTTATGGGCTTAAACCTGCACTTTAAACTTGGCTCAGAACTCAGAATAGGTGGTGAAGATCAGTTTCTTATCCATTCATACTTGCTAGAGGTTGATCTAGTTGGCGACTCCATCCACATGTTTTAGTTGATTGGTGCCACAACATCATAAGGTGTCACATCATCTCCGCTGATAGAAAATACCCCACAAACTCTAAATTTTATAAACAAACTATCTCTCCTTCCAAACTGTCTTCTCCTCCCAAATACGATCTTAATATTTTAATCGTAGGAGCCAGACCATTGGATTTGGCGAGGGATGGCATGATGACAGCTAGATGAGATGATTTATAACCTTTAACTAGGTTGGTTATTCGGTTTTTTAATAGGAATTGAAAAAGGAAAAATGGTCTAATCAACAATAGAAAATGGACTGAGTTGTAAAAGTGGAGGGCAAAATGACAAAATTACAAACGATGAAATGGTCCCACACATTGAATTTGTCTGTCAAAAGGGACAAAATAGTAACCACGATTGATGGAAACAAATTAATATTATATTAATTCTAATATTTAACTGATTTAAGAAAAAAGAAACAACTGAAAAGGAACATCATTATTTAACTTTGTTGAATATGAATCACAAGGTTTTGACCCGTGCGCACTACGCTGCGCAATTGATATGTTAGCGCGTAATTGATATGTTTTAGCAACTGATGGTTGAGATGTTTGGAGATCTGTTGCTACATGAGCCCAGATTGAAAGCTTGAATTGATATAGAGCATCAAAAGTAATTTAGGGACTAAGGAAATCTGGTGGCTTATAAAGAGTGGCCATAAGATTGAAAGCTTGAATTGATAAATATAGATGTAATATAATAAATATAGAAAACTGAAACATAAATAAAGCAATTGGCTAAGAATGAAAGATCTTGTTTGATATACAAAGGTAGACATATAGCAAATGGAATAATAAACTAAAGCTTATAATAGTTTTTAATTTGATATTGATGGGTAGAACAACATATAAGAAGTGTAGCTCCAATGTGAAGAAACTCTCAAGCTAACGTGAATTGTGAAGAATAAAGCTAGCACAGTCATGTCGCCTAGTACTCCCTCAAGTTGGATGCAAGTGTCGCCTGCTTTTGAAGAAAACCATATCGCATTGAATTGCTCATTTCGTTAACTGTAGCTCCAATTACTCCCTCATGAGCTTGCTGCCTTGGCAACCTTATTGAATCCACCAGTAACCATGTGGCTCCAGCCACTAATCTCTAAGTTAAACCAATCATCTGATCTAGGAAAGCAACTTTTGCTGTAGTAGTTGATGTGAACTAACACTTCTCACTCCATCTTTGCCAAGAATGAATCCCCTGGCAAGCATGCTGCTCGCAACATCCTCTACTTTATGGATAATAGATCGAGCCTGACTACCACATATTCTCTATTGCCTGCAGTGATACAAGAATTTATTCACATTAGTAATCATTATTATTTATTTAGCGGGTCACCAAAAATTCAAATAGATGAGAAAGAAAAGATAGAATTACCATAAACAGTTGGAAAAAAACTACAAACCTGCTAGAAATACAGAGACCAATGCCTCCTGTCCATCCACGCCTCTTTGGTGGCTGCAAAAAACAAAAACAATAAGTAAAAAACTTTGTACCAAGAAGGGCCTTAAGCTATCAGGAAAAGTTATAATGGCAGCATAAGGAAATCAATCAAGATGGCCAACCCAATTTTTGTTCAGTGTTAATACAGAGCAATTGGAATCATATATCAATCATCCCCAATAAATTGATTGGAAGCATATATATAGAGGATTGAATGAACCGTTCAATAGATATTGAAAGTCTCATAATGAATGTGTAATAAAAGTTTTAAAGGATGTATGTAATCCAATCCAATGACAACCAACACATCTACAGGACTTAATAAGCCAGCCAACTTATGTTACGAGCCCACCTTCTACAGCAATACCAATTCCAAGCCCAAGGGTGAAACGGGTGAGGTACAGACCAGCATACTTGAAAGATTTTGAGACCAACAAGAAATAGCTAGCTGACAGCTGCTTAATTTATATTTCCAATTACTGCTAATTCCCTGTTATTCCTTTATGCAAATTCTATTGTGTAATCGGTTAGTTGTGGGACCCTTATGTTGGCTCATGATCCGATGTTGATGGCTTAGTCATCAAGTCCTTATCATTTCCTTTATGTACTGGCTGATCGTTATGGAATACTAAGAAGAATATTTTCCTCTACTAGTTTTCTCCTTTCTACTCTCCCCTTCTTCTCTGTTCTTATCTCTCCCTTCCCTAACCTTCTCTTTCTATCATTGGTGCCTTTCATCGAGAGTCTCATGGCTCCCAAGGTGGAAAAAACCGATACCTCGTTAACGGAGGCCTTGCACGCCTTGACTGAGTCCTTCAATACTCAGTTTCAAGAACTGCGAGCTTCTCAGATAGAGCTCAAGCAAGCCTTGGACACCAAACTTGATATTGCCATAGCTGATTTCAACAAGAAAGTAGCCTTCCGAGAAAATCCACCACCGCCTAGCCTTGCTGCAAACACTTATGATGGTGTTCTGGGATCCTTCCCTGGACAATCCTCTCAAACCACCACAGATCCCCTTTTTAAACCAAAAACACCAAAATTTTTCTTGTCCACTTTTGATGGCACAAATGTTCATGCTTGGCTATTTCAAGCAGAACAATATTTCAAGTTCTACTCTATTACTCATGCCCAACGAATTCCGATGGTCCATTTCTTCATGACCGGTGAGGCGGCAGCCTGGTATCAATGGATGTATAAAAACAATCAGTTCACGGATTGGGAATCATTCGCACGAGCTATAGAAATCCGCTTTGGTCCCTCCAAATTTCTTAATCCCCAGTCAGCTTTGTTCAAACTTAGACAAACAGGAACGGTAACCCAGTATCGTAGGGAATATGAGATTCTCTCCAATCGAGTCACTGGTCTCTCAGATGAGCATCTGCTCAACCTCTTTATTTCTGGGCTGCGCGCAGATATTCAACAGGAAGTCATCACCTTTAAGCCGGTGACCCTTGCCCACGCTTTTGAGCTGGCCAAACACATTGAAACTAAGCTTTTTGAGAGTCGTCAAACCCCTTCTCGGGCACCGCCACGAGCCTTTCAGACTCCGGTTCAAAAGCCGACTCCACCAGCTTCATACCCTATACGGCGGCTTTCACCCACGGAGATGCAGGCAAGGCGTTCAAAGGGGCTTTGCTTTAACTGTGATGAGCAGTTTCAACCTGGGCATCGGTGTAAAACAACACCGTTCTTACTTCTTCAAATAGATGATGAGTCTCCAGATCCCTTGATGAGCTTGGAAGCATCGGAAGTGACAAATTGCCCACCCCTTTCTTCATTACCGCTGCCACCACCTCCGCCGATGCCATTAGTTCCAGAAGAGGAGACCCCTGAATTCCAAGTCTCTCTCTATGCCCTGCACGGTATTGCTTCCCATTCATGCCTCAAACTTACAGGAATCATTCAAGGCCACTCTTTCACCATCTTAATCGATTCGGGAAGCACACACAACCTGGTGCAACCTCGTCTGGTGCGGCATTTGGGGCTGGCAGTGGAACCTGCTCCGCCGTTAGCTGTCAGGGTTGGAAACGGCGATGTGCTTCGCTGTGCCGGCAAGATTTCAGGGCTCAAAGTCGATCTCCAAAAGTTGGTATTCTCTTTGGACTTATTTTTATTGGATATTCATGGGGCTGATATAGTTTTGGGCATCCAATGGTTGGCCCAACTTGGCCCAATCTTTGCAGATTTTAGTCTCCTACTAATGTCCTTTAATTATCATGGAACCTGGGTCACTCTTGAGGGTCACCAAAATACACAACCCGACCCAATTTCCAACCATGAGTTGCAAAAATTAGCCCATAAGAATCACCTTGTTTCTGCCCAATTGCTTACCCTAGTTGATTCCACAACTAAATTGCCTCCACCCTCGTTTTCTACAGAGCTCATTGTACTCATCAACCAATATAGCAAGGTGTTCGAAACTCCAAAGGGCCTTCCTCCTCAAAGACCTCATGATCATCATATTCACCTCTTACCTGGCTCTGCGCCTGTAAATGTTAGGCCCTATCGATATCCACATCATCAAAAACAGGATATGGAGACTATGATTGCAGAAATGCTTAAGGAAGGTATTATTTGCCCCAGTACCAGCCCATTCTCTTCACCGGTGCTGTTGGTAAGGAAGAAAGATGGAACCTGGCGCTTTTGCATTGACTATAGGGCATTAAACGCAATTACTGTCAAAGATAGGTTCCCAATTCCCACCATTGATGAGTTGCTCGATGAACTTCATGGTGCAAAGGTTTTCTCGAAAATAGACCTAAGGGCTGGGTACCATCAGATCAGGGTGGCAGATTCCGATATACACAAGACCGCCTTCCGCACCACTGATGGTCATTTTGAATTTCAAGTCATGCCTTTCGGCTTGACCAATGCTCCATCAACTTTTCAATCAGCCATGAATGAGTTGTTTCGACCCTTTTTGCGCAAATATGTGTTGGTTTTCTTCGATGACATCTTGGTATACAGCTCATCGGTGTCAGAACATTTGAAGCACCTTCAACAAGTCTTGGAGTTACTGCTTAAGCACCAATTCTTCGCTAAGCAATCGAAGTGTTCTTTTATGCAATCATCCATAGATTACCTTGGACATGTTATCACTAGCGAAGGGGTCCAAGTCGACTCTTCAAAGATCGAAGCCATTACAACTTGGCCTCAACCCACCTCTGTAAAAGCTCTACGTGGGTTCCTTGGACTGACTGGGTATTATAGAAAATTTGTGCAGCATTATGCAACTATTGCAGCACCTCTCACTGATTTACTTAAGGCAAAGGCCTTTCATTGGAGTCCAGCGGCTACTGAAGCCTTCTTGAACCTCAAAAGGGCATTGACAACTACTCCAATTCTATCCTTTCCTGATTTCTTAAAGGATTTTGAGGTCACCACAGATGCATCCATGGTGGCAATCAGGGCCGTGTTGTCTCAAGAGGGTCGTCCACTAGCCTATTTCAGCAAAAAGTTATGTACAAGAATGCGAAACTCATCCACCTATGTAAGGGAAATGTATGCAATTACAGAGGCAGTAAAAAAATGGAGGCAGTATCTATTGGGAAGAGCCTTTGTTATTTACACTGATCAGCAGAGTCTTCGAGGTTTAATGGAGCAGACCATTCAAACCCCGGAACAACAGAAATGGTTGGTTAAACTCCTGGGGTTTCAATACACTATTCAGTACAAGCCTGGGTCACAAAACAAGGTGGCAGATGCTCTTTCTCGATCCTTGGCTGATGAAGGTACTTGTCTTGCATTCTCTGTACCAGTCATGACTTTTCTAGATGACTTGCGGCTCTATTATGGCAATGATCCTGATGGCAAAGCCTTGTTCCAACAAGCTCAAGATCCTCTATCGGAATTCTCCACTATCAATGGGCTTCTCATGAGAAAAGGGCGCATTGTGATACCAGATTCACACCCTTTGCAAAAGACTCTGCTTCATGAATTTCACAGTACACTAGTAGGAGGGCATGCCGGAGTAACCAAGACATTGGCCAGACTCTCGGCTAATTTCTGGTGGAAGGGACTGCGCAAGACAGTCAGGGAATTTGTTGCGGAATGTCAAGTCTGCCAAGAGGTTAAATACCTCACTTCAAAGCCTCAAGGGTTGCTAGCACCATTGCCAATTCCTTCTCAAGTATGGCAAGATCTCGCAATGGATTTTATCACTAATCTGCCAAGCTCAAAAGGCAAGGAAACCATTTGGGTGGTTGTGGATCGCCTGACTAAATACGCTCATTTCATAGCCCTACCTTCTCATATTACAGCTCCTGCACTTGCCTCTGTTTTCTCCAAGGAAGTGGGTCGATTACATGGCTACCCTCGCAGCATTGTAAGTGATCGAGACCCTTTATTCTTGAACAACTTCTGGAAAGAATTGTTTCGCCTGCAAGGCACTCAACTTCAGATGAGCAGCGCTTACCATCCCCAAACGGACGACCAATCCGAAGTGCTCAACAGGTGTTTGGAAACCTATTTGAGGGCTTTCACTTCCGAGAATCCGAAACAGTGGGCACACATCCTTCATTGGGCGGAATGGTCTTATAATACATCTCTTCATTCTGCAACTGGCATGACTCCTTTTGAAGGGCTATATGGGCATCCGCCACCAACGATCACTTCCTACATCCCAGGTGAAACTCAAAATGCTCAATTGGATAACAGTGTGATTGAAAGGCAGACCCTGTTAAAAAGACTCAAAGCTAATCTAGCTCAAGCCCAGAATCGAATGACCATGCAAGCTGATAGGAAGAGAATTGAAAAGCACTTCTTTGAGGGTGAATGGGTGCTTGTCAAACTTCAACCTTATAGGAAACGTTCAGTTGCTCAACGCCCTTGTCAGAAGCTGGCAAAAAGGTACTTTGGGCCCTACTAAATTCTGCAGAAGATAGGCTCTGTTGCATACAAGCTGCAATTACCAGAGGGTTCCAAAATACACCCTGTCTTTCACATTTCACTATTCAAGGCTTATAAAGGAAAAATACCAAGTGAACTTACTCCATTACCAGTTGAATGTATTGGTGGGCAGGCTGTTCTAGAGCCTGAGGCAATATTGCAAACTCGGCAGGTCCAAAATCATAGCAGCTTTTCTACACAATTTTTGGTTAAATGGCAGCACCTCCCAAACTCAGAAGCTACCTGGGAATGCGCTGAGGATTTCAAACAGAGCTACCCAAACTTCAACCTTGAGGACAAGGTTGTCAAAGAAGGAGACAGCAATGTTACGAGCCCACCTTCTACAGCAATACAAATTCCAAGCCCAAGGGTGAAACGGGTGAGGTACAGACCAGCATACTTGAAAGATTTTGAGACCAACAAGAAATAGCTAGCTGACAGCTGCTTAATTTATATTTCCAATTACTGCTAATTCCCTGTTATTCCTTTATGCAAATTCTGTTGTGTAATCGGTTAGTCGTGGGACCCTTATGTTGGCTCATGATCCGATGTTGATGGCTTAGTCATCAAGTCCTTATCATTTCCTTTATGTACTGGCTGATTGTTATGGAATACTAAGAAGAATATTTTCCTCTACTAATTTTTTCCTTTCTACTCTCCCCTTCTTCTCTGTTCTTATCTCTCCCTTCCCTAACCTTCTCTTTCTATCAACTTACTACCAACTTCCACTTGAAATCACTCCTCAGAGAAATTGAGCTCCAAGATTTGCCAAAATTCAAAAATAGTACATTGAATATTCCTGACCTTGATGTTTTGTTGTTCTGTTTGTTCAGAGAAATTTTGGTCATCCTAGTTTCTAACAAAACCATATTAAAAAGCAGTCCAAAAAGAAAAAAAAAGAAACCGACAGAGAGATGACAGTCAGTTACGGACTAAAAATCGCGATAAGGCAGGCGTAAATCAGGTAATGAATAAGTGCCAATTAACATAAAAAAAAAAAAAAAAAACTCTGCAAGAAGCCAAGAACCATACCTGAAGATAAGATGAAAGGTATGCAGGCCTGTAAAAAGAGGAAAAATAAATTCCCATAAATGAAGGGGAAAAACCCAATATAGATAAACAAATACTTTCATAAACAAAATTCGATTAATACTTGATACCCATACACAAATTAAGAAGAAGAGAAAGGACCTGAGAACTCAAAATCAAAGAGCCAAATACCTGATTAAAACTGCAGAATTTGAACAATCTGATTATTGAAGGAATCAATGTTTTTTTTTTAAAAAAAAAAACCTGATTACTGAGGGAATCAACGTGTTTTTTTTTGTCTCTTTATCTTTTTTCTCTAAACATAAAAAAGGATTTGAAAGAATGTGAGGAGTCCGAACAGTAGGAGAAGCTCTGAACTGAGAAAGGGGAGAAGAGGGAAGCTCTAGGATAAAACACATAAGAAAGGAAGTGCTAAGAACTGAGAGGGTGAAGAGACAGAGAGGAGAGGGAGGAAAAAGGAAGAAGAATCAAGAAGGGAGAAGAAACACTGAGAAAAAGCTGGATATGGAGATTTAATTTAAATGGATTTCTAGAATGTTCACAGTCAATCAACAGGGTAAGTGGCGGATCATTTAAAGCAAAGAGAATTAGGGTAGTTGTAATTGTTGGGGCATGACCGGATAAATAGGTAAACAATCAAAACCAAACCGATTTAAAACAGTGATCCAACGAATGAGCAGGGAGAGAGAAAAAATAAAAACACGTGTCATACACCAGTTGAATCAAAAATACAGAAAAAGATGATATTATCCCCACCACACAGTATCCCAAATTAACCACAAACCAAAGAATTAATTTTGATTAGTCCTAAAAAGTCAATTTAACTTCACAAATAGTATGTTGTTTATAACTTAACGAGCAAAAACACAAGCACTTGATATGCATTTTTGACTAATAAAAGAAACCCCATAGAAAACATGAACTCAAAACCCAATACATTGTTTATGGAAAATTTTCAAGTAAAAATTTCTAAAACACAAACGATACCAGAGTAATTAAAACAAAATTTTCAAGTAATCGTTTGGCAAATGAGAAAGAAACTAAGGGGTCGTTTGGCATCGTCTTCGTTTTTTTGTTTTTTGTTTTTGTTTCGTTTTCATTTTGTTTTTGTTGCATTGTCAATTTTTTGAAAGCAAAAACATGTTTGGATATATAATTTGGTTGTATGTTTTTAAATAAAAAAGTTTAAAATGTTGAAAAAGCATGTGTGTTACTGTTCCTTTTTTGGGTACATCCATGTGAGTTACTGTTTGATGAGACCTAATTTCATACTTATTTTCTATATGATTTTACCTTGTTTTGGTAATCATAAGTATCTATTTACCCTCATATTTCTCATATTTCTGTTTTCAGGACCATTTAGAGACATTATTTAAGATTATGAAGATTTGGAGCAATTTTGGATCAATTTGGAGAAATAACTGATTTTCGTCAATTTTAGCCCCAAGAGCCCATTGGAGCTTATTAAGCTTAAAGAAAGCTTGAATCATTGAAGATCCAAATTTTATTTCTCTAGGCCCAATTCGCATATCTTAATGTCCAATTAAGAGTTTCAAGCCTAATTAGCAATTATGATGCAGTAAATAATTGATGATTGGAGAAATTCCAAATCCTAGTCAAAGAAGGATTCTCAAGTGCAGTTTCGGTAGAAAAATCATATCTTTTGATCCAGAGCTCAGAAAAATGCATATGATATATCGTTGGAAAATTGATTTCAGGCTCTACAACTTTGATTATGACCTCGAGAGCTAATTGTGATGGGAAGAATGTCGATTTTACCCCTGAAGTTTCTGGACAGATTTGGTTGATTATCCTACTTGGCTTTGGAATTGCTTGCCGACTTGGAGAAGTTATGGACAGATAATGCAGCTGTAAATTGATGATGTGGAACACTCTAATTGGCTATTGAAGATGCTAATTAATGAAGATCTACTTCAACCAATCAAAGCTCATTACTTGGAGACAAAGTTGATGTAATTCATAGTTGTACTAGGACTAGAAATTAGATGTCTATCTTGCCCTTTATGCCGCCTCATCTAAGGGTTGGTATTGATTGTCATAAGGGTAGGATGTGTCATAGGTTTGCATATAAAGACGGAGGATTATCTTAGGATTTGTCATAACGGCAAAACACAAGAATTGAAGAGAAGTCGATTAAGGAGAATTCTCTCCCCTTGTGTCGACATCTTTAGGGTGTTGTACCCTTGTCGACTTCTTTGGTTTGTAAGTATGTCTCTCATGATTGCTTTAATCATGAGTTAGTAGTCCTCTTTAACACTTTTCCCCTTTGAACCCTTAAGTTATGAATTAATTATTTTATACCTATGGTGAGATCTTGTGCTTTAATTCTATGTCAAATGATTGATGAATTGATGATAATTCATTATGCATATATTGACTTGTTGATGTATGTATGATTGGCGGATTTGATTTGATAACTTGATCCTTTTGATAAACAAGTTTTCATGCTTAACCCTGATTTGATTGTCTAGGTTTTCTTGATCAATTAATTAGGAGTGCACGCCTAAGGAGTTAATCAATTGAATCTCTGCTAGATTAGATTTGGTGAATAGCTAGTAATTGAATCTAATTGTAAGTAGCAAGATTTAATATATTCAATGAATAACTAGTAATTGAAGTATTGAATTGGGTTAAGATTGATCATTAAGTTGGGATGAATAACTAATTATCATTAACTTATGTTTAGTATATCTATTGATCCTAATGCTTATTAATTGCTTTAATTGGTGAATAACTAGTAGCTAATTTTGGTAATTGATAAAAGATGTTTGATTAGGAATAACTAGTACTAATCTGATTTGTAATTGATTATAGATTAGGATGAAGGAGAATAACTAGTATTCTGATTCCTTGCCAAAGACATGTTTATGGTGCTTATAAATTGATATGTTTTGATCTATGATCCATGATGTTTATAATTAATTTGTGCTTAAGTGGGGATAACTGGGGAAGTATTGCCTTTATCTTATTGTTTTCTATTTAAATTGCTTTAATGACAACCCAATTGCTTTCTTTATAATCTGTTGCTTTTAATCTGTTTGCTTTCTTAGTTGTTTTGAAACAGTTGATTCAGACCGAGTCTTCTCTGTGGGATCGACCCTGACTTGCCCTAGCTACTGTAGTTGGAGTTTGTTAGGTTTTTATTTTATTATTGTTTGACGACAACGATCATAATTTTGGCACCGTTGCCGGGGAAGACAACAAAACTGATTAATTGAATCAAAACAACCTCAATTCACCACCCTCTTCTTACCCCATTGCAAAACCCTCTTTTCTTTTCCTTTTCTTTTCTCTTTCCGATTTCTTCTTTCCCCCAGCCCTAATTTCCTTTTCTTGTTTTCAATTGGTGCGATTTGGCCCTCTTGGAACCTTAATCGCAACAATTTCCCTTTTCCTTTCTTTTCCCTTTTGCGATTTCAACCCTCCTTAACCCTAATCGCAATTCCCCTTTTCTTTTCTTTAATTTTTCGATTTCTTTGCTTGTAATTTTTTATTTCAATTGTGCTTTAATTTTTCTTGTTTTGTTTTGTTAGATTTGGAAGCTGAATCGCTAGATTGATTTATGCAAACTAGATCAAGAAGTAGTGGCAATTTAGTGTACGAATCTGATATTGACAAAATGGAAAAGCAATTGAAGCAAAAGCGAAATTCCGAAAAAGACAGTGAAGAAGGAGAACCCTCAGTGACCAATTCTCAAGAGCATACACCCACCAATTCACCTAAATCAGTTACATCTTCATCTACATCTTGTGCATCTGCTTTAAGGAATCTTTTTGACTTGGGAGATCAACAACCAATACAAAGAGTTCCAACTCTTACGGAACTTGCAGCTCCGGACCTAGCCTTACAACCTTTGTGTATCACTTACACAGATGTTGAAGCACAATTCGAGTTCAAATCTGGTTTTATACATCTCTTGCCAAAATTTCATAGATTACCTGGAGAGGATCCACATCAGTATCTGAATGAATTTCACATGGCCTGTTCTTCAAAGAGACCATAAGGAGTTACTGATGAGCAAGTTAAGCTCAGAGCTTTTCCTTTTACTCTAGTCGATAGAGCAAAAGATTGGCTTTATTGTTTACCTGCTGGTTCAATCAGTACATGCTGGATATGAAAAGACACTTTCTGGAGAAATATTTTCCTGCACACAAGGTTTCCAACATCAGAAAGGAAATCAGTGGAATCAGGCAAAATCCTGATGAGAGCTTATATAAATATAGGGAAAGATTCAATAGACTTGTTGCTTCATGCCCACACCATGGAATTGAGTCTCATCTGCTTGTTCAGTATTTCTATGAAGGATAAACAGACCTAGAAAGACATGTGATTGATGCTGCTAGTGGAGGATCTTTAATGAATAAGACTGCAGATGATGCTAACACATTGATTGAAAGTATGGCGGCTAGTGCTCAACAAACTGGAATTCGAGACCCCATAGTGAGAAAGGTAGCTGAAGTTGCTCAATCATCATCTCGTATGATGAGCATTGAACAAAGATTGGATTCTACAAACCTGCAATTGTTGAAATTAGCCCAGCTAATGGAAGGCAAGGTTACTTCAAGTGTTCCTAAACACTGTGGAATTTGTTCTTTGGACACACATTATACTGATGCTTCCCCAACTCTTTTTGAAGACGATGTTGAGGAAATTAATGCAATTGGCACAAATTATGGAAATTACACTCCTGGAGGGAGAGATCATCCCATTTTCCGTTGGACTAATCAACCTAATGCTTAGCCAAAACAACTATTTTCTCAGCCAAGACCCCCTTTTCCTCAAAAGGCGCAAGATGATTCTTCTAGACTTAAGGATATTGTTACTCGAATTGCTTCATCACAGTTTGAATTTCAAAAGACTGCTCAAGATAGATTCAATCAAGTAAAGACAAAAGTCGACACTATAAATGAAGAGATGGGAAAATTGGCAAACGAAGTCAGAGATATGAAATTGCAAGGACAAGCTAGGATACCTGCTCAATCAAAAGTCAATCCCAAGGAAAACGTAAGCTGAATTGCGTTGAGAAGTGGGAAAATGCTAGATAAATTGACACTGAAGTCAATGGTGAACTCACCACCGATTCAAAGAAAGTGGACAAGGAAATTCTTCCTGAAAAGCCTAAATTAGCACCTTATCATACAAGAACCAAAAAGAAGAATGAGATTGATCCTATCATCTTGGAGACATTCAGCAAAGTTGAGGTGAATATTCCCCTTTTGGATGCTATTCAACAAATTCCTAAGTATGCAAAGTTTCTCAAGGAGCTATGCACCAACAAGAAACGTTTGCAAGGTAAAATTTATGTTGGAGAAAGCATCTCTGCTATAATTCAAAAGGAATTACCCCCAAAGCTAAAGGATCCAGGTATGTTTTCTATCTCATGTTCAATTGGTGAAGGTAAGATAAACAATGATATGATAGATTTAGGAGCTTCTTTAAGTGTTATGCCTTATACCACTTATTCTGCTTTGAATCTTGGACCTTTGAAATCTACTGATGTTGTGCTCCAGTTAGCCGATAGATCTTTAGTGAAACCTGAAGGAGTTCTAGAGAATGTGTTAATCAAGGTTCAACACCTAATATTCCCTGTGGATATTTATGTGTTGGAGATGGAGGAAGATGATTCTAAGAGTCATTGTCCTTTATTGCTTGGAAGACCTTTCTTGAAGACTGCTCACACTAAAATTGATGTCTTTAATAGATCATTAACAATGGAAATTTATGGAGATATCATAAGCTTCAATAGCTTAAAATCACCATCTAACACCATTGATCCATCTTTTGATGTTAATTCCATCGACATGGAGAAGTCAATTGAAGATGAAATTGAAGAAAAACTCACCATGACATCCTTGTTTTGAGGAATTCATAAACTTCATTGTGGAAAAATTTATTTTTTCCCGACCCTTTGGAGAGTAAATTTGAGCAAAGTCTAGTTCAAAGACTCTAAACAAAGCGCTTGTGGGAGGCAACCCATGCTAACTAATTACTAACCATTTTTCTTTATTTTTGTTTTTGTTTTTGCATTTAGGTAAAACCCATGCTTGATACTTGTTTGCAAAACTAGGAATTGGAGAAGCACACCACAATTGGAGGAGGAATTGAACTCGCCATTGAATAAGCCTCTCTAGTCCCTAATCTATTTAATTTTACTTGCTTTTAATTGATTGAAATTTTGCTTGCTTAGTTTCATCGATTGTAGCTTAGTTCGATTAAATTGATTTTTGATTGCATGTTATTATTGCTTGAATTTATTTTTTGCATTTAGTTTAGTTGCAATTGCATATTTTCTATGGATAGAAAGAATTCAATTTACTCTCAATGCTCAAGGAGAAATTGAGATCAAATTGAGAATTTTTGAGCTATTAAGAGATCAAAATTGGACATGAAATCTTGATTTTAGACAAAATTGGATGTGTTCAAGTTGAAGAATTCAAGTTGAAGTGGTTAATTTTGGATTTGAAGAAGCAATTTTGCAAGAAATTAAGTGAAAAAATTTTTTGGCTTGCCGCGGGTTTGGAAGCAAAATCCTAATCCCGATAGGACTAGGTGAACAGCCGACTTTGAAGGCCAATTTTGGGTAGGAAATAAGGCAATTTTTCCCAATTGAAGGAGGAATGTCCTAAACCGACATACCAAGTGTGCCTATTTAAGAAAATCTTACCTTGTCTTGCTCCACATTGAGAGAAATCGAAGCCTTAAGACAGCCTGCTCAACACAAATTCTTGCTACCCAGATTTTTCAACAGCCTTGTGACACCACTTTGCCGATTGGTTTCTTCTTCCTTGCTTGATTTTTGCACCGTAAAAAACCACCACACTATAGTTCCATCTACCACCAACCTCTATTGATAAAAACTCCAGCAGCTCTTGTACCCAAGAATGAAGAAATTCAACCCCAAAGTAGCCAACTTGCAAGCCGATAATCCCCCTTATCGATTTGAAATTTCACCTTGTTGATTGCTGATTCTTCTTGCAATCAAAACAACCTCTTTGCTTGTTATTTTTGACCCGATACACACCCTTTCCATACTTCTATCTTTGCTTTACCCCATTGATTTGAAACCTAACCACCATGGCACCCAAAAGAGAACTCCCAAGGACCCGAACCTTTCCTCTTAGCTCAAATGTCGAACCTTATGCTTCTAGTGGTGATGAATGGGAAGATGATCAAATTGTTGATTTTCCCAATGCCTTTATTGATGATAAAGTCGAGAGATGGTACCGTGCTAAAGCCAAAGTACCCATTGTTATTGAAAACTATCCTGCCAAGAAGATTGATAACAATTTGAGGATTTCCGAGATCTTTCAAGCTTGTGGTTGGAAAAGTTTGCTTGAACTGAAGGGTGATTTTTATCCGAATATGGTGAAGGAATTCTATGCTAACATGGGTAGATATCGATCATATGGAGATGATCTCACAATTCGAACAATTGTGAAAGGGAGGAGAATTAAGGTGAGTGAGAAAACTCTTGTTAGACTACTGGAATAAGCAATCAAGGTAATCATTTCAAATTTGATGATTTTGGAGGAGAAAAGAGAAACTTGTTTGATATCTTTTGGTCTAAAGATGTTGCCTTGGAAAACTTTGAAATTCTGGATGATTGTCACAAAGGTGATGTTAAGTTGGAGAGAATGAAGCCAAGAGATAGGGTAGTGATGTACTTGATACACCACAACATACTCCCTAGGTCTTTGAATTCTCAACATAAGGCTTCAATTGAAGACTTATATATTGCCGATGCTATGTGTTATGGACAAGAGAAGACTAGGCCAATTCCCATGGCTAGTGATCGGTCGTTGATCAAATCACAAGATAATTCCCCACAACCAATAACAAAATAGCTAGGGCAAGTAGGGGTCAAATCCACAGGGAGAGAGGATAATTTCTTCACTAATTAATTATGTTAGAAAGAGTAATTTGAAAGATGAGATTTTTGGAATTTAAAATTAAAATTAACAAAACAAATTAAGAACAAAGTAATTTGAGTTATTAACTATGTAAAACAAGCCTCCAATATAGAATCTATTTCACTCTTGACAATATTAACATGGATCATCTACACAAAACATAAATTCGATATTAATTGTTAATCAATTAAGCATCATAAATCATTCTAAAGTAGTATATATCCTAAGACGTAGGCTTCAACTTTCCTTAGAACAAAATAATCTCCCCAATATCTTAAACAACCTCACTTGAACAATTGGTATAGGAACAGACGTAATGCTAATTCCAACATGCTAAAAAGATTAATCCGTATCTCACTGCAATTAACCTCAAATGTTATAATCTATGGTTTCAGCCCTTCATATAACAAGCATTAGGTTTTATTAATCCACATGCATGATAAATCAATACCAAACTTGCCTACGTCAATTTCCATCTCGGCCTAAAGATTTCAACAAGGTTTGATATCCCATTGAACCTAGGACTCCTAGCATTCAAATGTTACTTGGACCAACTTTAGCTTGACTCATGCTACTTGAATCTAACTTTAGCATTTATATTATCAAGATAAGTAGGCCTCCAAATCCATCAAGATATAAATACATAAATTGAAGTGCAGAGATAAGAAACGTATTCAAGTGAAAATCAAATTATTAAGAACAAGAATCTCCCCATAAATTAAATGTCAAGAGATCAAAAAGATTCTACATTGGAGAAATAAAAGATTAGCTACTCATGAATTGAGTAGCCATCAAAAAGGAATAGAAAAACCTAAAATATGGCCGGTGGCTCCTTGCTCCAATTCTTGATCAAAATCGCCAATTCCAACCAACCCCCCTTTTCTAAAGAGAAAAGGTGAATATTTATACTAGAGACTTAGGGCTAACTTAACCTAGGACAAGATAGTAATTTAGGCACATTAAGCCACCTCAAATTGGGTTCAAAGTCGTCCTCCAGGTCTGGGCTAACCTTTAGCACCGAATTAGGGTTTATCAAATCATCTTGGGCTTGATTCTTGGGTCTTTTAAGGTCCAGCATGTATGCAGAAACTTCAGGGGCATTTTCGTCCATGATAACGGCTGGGCTTCGAGCAAAACACGAAAGTTGTAGATCTTGAAGTAAGCTTTCCAACGGCTGCTCATACGCCTCAAACGAAGTTCTGGATCAAAAGTTATGGCCAAAATACAGAAGGGTCGCCAAATCTGGAAACAAGTGAAGAAGCTTCAAGGTGAAGGCACACAAGGCAGCTAGGTGGCGCGCGCATGGCATGCTACCCGACTCCCTCTGGGCGCCCATGTGGTATGCTTGTGCGCCCAGGTCGTTGGCCTCAGCACCCATGTCGCCAGCGCCCATGTGCTTGCTGGTGGCATGTCTCGACTCCAGTTGGGGGCCCATGTGGTATGCTTGGCGTCCCATGTGGTTTGCCTCGCGACCCATGTCCTCCAATGCTATGACAAATCTTGACATGTCTTCTTGCCTTGAAATTCAACTTTGCTCCTTTGCTTCAAACTCTTGAAAATCAATCTTATGATGATAAAATTGACTCTTCAAGCTCTTCAATCACGATCATATTGGCTCCATTCTTCCTCCAAATTGTCCTTGGAAAATATTTGTGTAAATAATCATCCAAAAAGGCTCCAAAAAGGCACAAAAGTGGTGATTTTGCACTTTTCTTCCCTTTAACACCTATAAACACAAATATACCAAATACAAGGCGTAATCAAGCATAAAATACCAAAAAAGCATAGGAAAATGACCATAAAAATGCATAATTTTGGTCCGATCATATTTCCCCACACTTAAGCTTTGCTAGTCCCTAGCAAACTAGTGCACTTTTC
>AWWV01014763.1:0-19411 GCA_001974805.1 Corchorus capsularis | reverse complement strand
CAGCTGGGTGGCGCGCGCATGGCATGCTACCCGACTCCCCCTGGGCGCCCATGTGGTATGCTTGTGCGCCCAGGTCGTTGGCCTCAGCACCCATGTCGCCAGCGCCCCATGTGCAGCTGGTGGCATGTCTCGACTCCAGCTGGGGGCCCATGTGGTATGCTTGGCGCCCTATGTGGTTTGCCTCGCGACCCATGTCCTCCAGTGCTATGACACATCTTGACATGTCTTCTTGCCTTGAAATTCAACTTTGCTCCTTTGTTTCAAACTCTTGAAAATCAATCTTATGATGATAAATTGACTCTTCAAGCTCTTCAATCACGATCATATTGGCTCCATTCTTCCTCCAAATTGTCCTTGGAAAATATTTGTGTAAATAATCATCCAAAAAGACTCCAAAAAGGCACAAAAGTGGTGATTTTGCACTTTTCTTCCCTTTAACACCTATAAACACAAATATACCAAATACAAGGCGTAATCAAGCATAAAATACCCAAAAAGCATAGGAAAATGACCATAAAAAGATGCATAATTTTGGTCCGATCAGCAATGATGGAGACCATTAAAAGAGAACGGAAAACAGATATATAAAGAAAGATGACTTTGATGTTATTTAAAAAATGGGACTATAATGTAAATGATTTCCTTTAAAATTATATTCGTTACTTTAACTACAACACTTTTTCTTGAAAGAGAATGGAAGTAATTAGAAAGTTTCAGTGTTTTACTATTTGATGATTTTTCCAGATGCAAATTTAAGTGCATATTCGTTCTTAATGGCTTTTCTGGTTAGTGAGTTGATTTTTATACTTCGGTTTTGATTGGAAACGAACCCAAAATTTTAGGTTGACAGCTATGATAGGAATTAAATGCAAAAGCTTTGTTCAAGAAGATGAGATTGTGTTGAAATACTAGGTGATGATGCATAATTTTTGGAGAGTGAGAGCACAAAGTTTTATTCCAATTAGTTCAATTAAATTTTTTTTATTTCTTTTTTGTTGTGTTTTCTCAATTTATGTTTGATCATTTTGGTTGTTTTTTTGGTGAATTGGGCATGATCTTACACTTTGAGTTGCTAGTGGGAATTAAAACATGTGTAAGTGTTTGTTGCCACTTACCATCATGCTTTGATTAGTTTTTTCCTTTTGTTTGAATTCGCATTTGCTTGTATTTTTTGACATGTCCCTACAAAAATATTACCACATCATATTTACTAATTTTTCTTAAAATATAAAATACCTAAAAATAAAAAAGAATTACGAAGTCTAAGAATCGTTATTCAAAAGTTTTCCTCCACCTCTGCATTCCTTGGTTCTTATCTTCCCTCCATCATTTTTTTTCTTTATCTATTTTTTCTTTTTTAATCTCAAATCAGGAGAGACCGCATTCCTTCATTCTTATCGTTCTCTCCGTTAATTTCTTTTTCTTTCTCTATTTGTTGTTTTTTAATCTCAAATAGAAAGAAGGAACTGAAGGGAATACATAGAATTTCCTGACTGCGTGTTTGAAACGAGAAATCTATTTATTGCCTACGATTTTGCTTTCTTGGATCCGTTAAAAAGGTATAAAAATATTACCACATCATATTTGCTAATATTTATACATAAAAATTAAATTACTTTTTTTCATTTTTTCATTTATCTTATATGATATCAGAGCCAAGATATTTTATTTAATCTTACATATATCTTGTTGATTTTATATATTCTTAAATCAGTTTCCAATTTAAAACTACAAAAAATAAAAATTAAAAAAAATGTAACAGCCTACTAATAAGACCTACTTTGTTCTATATTTTCTATGCGATTTTGCCTTAATTTTGTAGTCATATGTATCATTTTTACCCTTATATTTCTCATATTTGCTATTTCAAGCCCATTTGTTCAATTGTGTAAGAAGATGAAGATTTAGAGCCTTGAAGTTTTGCTTATTGGCCGGATGTCTTTTGCTTTTATTTTTTTTATACTTCCCATAGACTAGCTGCCTTTTGGTAAAATTGTTTTAGATTTCTCCATTAAGATCCGGAAAAAACAAACCATTTCGTAGTCTTGTGACTCTCTTGTACAAACTCCGAACCTCAAACCATGGTGACTTTCCTCACAGCCAGCACCTAACGTCGTTTATCCTATCGTTGATTCGGTTAGGAGAATCAGTTTTTTATTTCAATAATGACTAGCGTGATCACTATTCCAACAGTGCTGACATTGTTATTCAATTGACAACTAGCTGTCCCTTTTTTTTCCTCTCCGGGTCTAAAGAATGCTTTCAATAAGCATAATACCCCAGCTCCAAGAAGGATCCCAAACGTAATCTCCACTTTTTTCTTCTTCTCCTCATTTGCTTCTTATGCTCGTCTTATGCACCAAAATATGTAAGCAATGCCCAACAAGAGCAAGAACAGAGAAGTAGGAATTATGCTTCGCCAAATAGACATGATAAATTTTTAAAAACAGTGAGAAAAATTATGTTTCTAGAAAGAAAGCAGAAGTGAGAATAATTAAAATAGAAAACAATATCAACTAAAAATATAACTTTCACAACTTTTCCACTAGTAAATCTCATAGATACTATATAACAACTTGAAAAAGCTATGGATCACAAATCAGATCAGAATAATTATCAAAGGTTGTAAAACTTTAACAATTATCATATTAAAACAAATATATCGAATCCTTGACAAAGTTAAATATTCTCCAATCCGCTTTTGCACAAGACCTTCCAAATATTCACTTAGAAATATGTCTCTTATGAAGTACATCTGTTATTTTAGGCAACTCTATGTACTCCATTGCAATTAGAGTGATCAAGGTTCCCAATAACATTAAAATAAAGCACTAATCCCGACAAATTTATACCAAACTTTCAACTCCTAGGTACTTTATTCACTAGAATCATAAAATTATAAACCAATCTATAACTAATCAATTACTGAACTTTCAAAGATTAACTACTTTGCTACACAGAATAGAGACCTTTAGAGGTCGTTCATCTGCCTTATAGAGACGATTAACCACCAGCGTGACACATCAAGCTAAATTGATTTTGCAATAACTACTAGCCTTATTTTTCCAGAACTCACATAAAAAATTCAACAAGTCTTTAAATCTGGTAAATTACAAGTAATACAGTGGCCAAAGAAAAAGTTATTGCATAACTTAGAAATCATATCACAAAAACTTTAGAAGTTGTACGTCCGATTTTTTTTTTAATTGCAATTTGTTGTTCTAAATTTATCATCATTACAATTTATATATATATATATATATTTGAAGGGTTTGTTCTGCCCTTGCAAGTTATTTGGAGACAATGTTGTAGCACCAAAACATATTAAAACATCAACTGAGCATACAGATAACATCATTCCACATAATGAAAGTACTATGACCATTACTCGATGATGTATTAACCCTAAATCTAATGTGAAGATAGTACAGTCACAATGGCCGATTTGAAATATGTCAGAATGGCCTATTTTGAAATCTCTTTAGGCTTCTTAAAGAAACCATTTTTCCAATAGGCTTATGAAGGCAACCCTGATATTTTTCTGCTTCTGTCGTAGCCAATACCATATGGAGACTTCTTTACGACTTCCTTGGTCAGCTGTTTGGATTTACCAATGTCCACGACAAGAAGTTGGTTGAGGCAATACTGGTAACCTTTCTTTGAAGCCTTTGTATGGTTTTGAAAGGCATAGTTCGACAAGTAAGCCCCTGTAGGGGTTCGTTCGTCTGCCAAGCAAGTTAGTTCCTACCTAAATTACATGATCAAGTCAGTGTTTAGTGTTTTGATCATCATGGTCAGCAGTTCTGCCCACCCTGTTATACTTTATAATTGCTACGCTCTTGTAGGGATAATTGGGACAACATTTACAGTTGGGGTGGGGATAACTTTTACGAGCTTGATTTTTATTTTTTCCTATAGATATGGGGTAGGGGATACTATTATCTATCCTAACGAGAGTAGGTACATCGTGAAAGACATATGGATCTTCACCACCATTTTCACAAAGGTGGAGGAAAACAATTTGAGCAAGGATTAAGACCATTAAAAGAGAATGGAAGATAGATATATAAAGAAATATGACATTGATGTTATGAAAAAAACGGGATTATTATGTAAATGATTGCCTTTAAATTTATATTCCTTACCTCAACTACAACACTTTTTTCTTAACTGTACAGAACTATTTTCGCCACTTCTTTAGGACTGTCAAAACGTTCGGGTCCGAGGAACCCTGCCGAAACGACTTGGAAATATGGAGTCGCCACTAATCTTTTTTGACTAGGTGTGATTAGCCACCTATTAGGTTATTAAGCCTAATGTTAACCTAAGCTTGGCGAAGGCAACACTAAACCTAACAAACGGTCTTCTAACCAGAGTCTACAGGTCCGGGAGTCGGTTACGCTCGGGGAAGGATTAGCACCCCCGAGACGCCCGTCAAACGACGGTACCTCTAGTCTAAACTAAATCTAATGGGTTTAACAATAACGGTTGCTTTTATCTCGATCCTATATTTTTTTATTTTTCTTTCTTTGTTTAAGTGAATTAACACCTTTTATTACTCTTTAGAAAACAATAAAGCTAAACTCAAATGTTTCCGACCGGGAAGGGGCATTTTTGGAATATGTGAAGATAATTGTGACCTTCCGACCGGGAAGGGGCATTTTAGGGAACAAAGAAAGAAAAGTAGACAACATCTTCCGACCGGGGAAGCGCAGACTGGGAAAACTAGACAACACCTTCCGATGAGGAAGGGCAAGACTGGAAACTAAACAACACCTTCTGATGAGGAAGGGCAAGATTGGAAACTAAACAACACCTTCCGAAGGGGAAGGGCAAAACAAGAAAAGACTTAGACAACTAAACAACATCTTCCGATGAGGAAGGGAAAAACTGGAAACTAAACAACACCTTCCGGTGAGGAAGGGCAAATTGGGGATTTGACAACTAGACAACACCTTCCGACTGGGAAGGGCAAAACTGGAAATTAGACAAAGCTAGTCTTTTTGAACTTCTGAACCTTCAATTTTATCCTAATCTTGATTGATGCATGAGTGATATGATGCATGCAAAGTGTTGATTTTATTAGTTGATTAATAAAAAGGAGTTTACTTGAATTGGCCTTCACGAACCTAGCTCGACCCTCCAGGGATATTCGCGAAAGCCAACCAATTTCGGAGCGAAATATCGAGAGGTCGTGCTCTTGCACCTTTACCCGAGATTCGCCCGTCATAGTTAAAAACACCTCTTTATCAATCGGAATTCATAATGGTGGCATGAAGTGCAAACAATAAATTATCTAGAATTAAAATGTGAAATGCAAATGACCTAATCATACTTGGCTCTAATTAACTCTAATTAGTATTAGTCTAAATCCGATTTAACCGATTCATTAGGAAATTAAAACTATTTCTAAATTAATTAAAATTAGACCTTAAATTATAATTTGGGTTCAAACTACCTAAAAGTCCACATACATAAATAAAACTCACCCAAATCAAAGCAAGCCCCAAATCAAAGACTACATAAGCCCAAGTTATGAAATAGTACCCAATAATTTGAACTGGGCTGAGGCGGGTCGAAACCGAGTCAGATCTAGGGCGAGTATAAGTAGTTAAAAGTTAAAACCTAGATTTTAACCTGACTTCATCTTCTTCCTTGAACCTTGCCGCTCCTAACCAGCACTGCCATTCCCACCTACGACGATCCTCACTTCATCTCTTTAAGCCGCAATTCTCCCCAAAAGCTTTCATGTCATCAAACCTTCCTTCTTCCTCCTCTTTTTGCTCATCGCCATTCAAACCCTAACAGTCACAGCCCCCTTTTCAACGGCTAAAATTCCGCCTCAAACAAGCTCAGAGATCTAGCTCTTCAAACCTCATCAATCAATTTCTTGATAAACTTCTCAAATCAAAGAAACCCCAATTTTGAAACCTAGAACCTTGATCGAGCTAAAATTATGCATATTTTTATAGCTATTTTTATATACTTTTTGCCACTTTTATATGTGTTTTTACCCTATTTTGCAAGTATTTGTGTTTTTAGCTTGAAGACAAGTGAAAACTTATTATTTTTCACTCTTTTTGGAGCTATTTTAGTGACTTTTTACTCAACTATGGATTTGAAGATTCGAAGTTCGTGTTCTGAAGATTTCTTGAAGATATTTTGAAGATTTGAAGACAATTGAAGAATTGATTCAAGAAGAAACAATTGAAGATTTGGAGTTTATTTGCAAAGGATTGAAGCCAAGCCCAGAAGAAGCCCGGAAGTTAAGGATTTTTGGATAATTTATATGGGATTATACTTAGCCCATATAAGTCAACAATTGGAGTTAAAATCCCAATTTGTGGGCTTAATATCCAAAGGAATATCCAAATCCCGTAATTTTCCGTAACTAGTCCTATTTGGAGTAGGATTCAGCGCAGTCTTGGTAGAAAGGCCATAACATTCTGCTCAGATGTCTGTTTTGAACCCATGAGTAGCCGTTTGAAAGCTAATTCCGAGCTCTACAACTTTCTTTCGAAGTCCAAAGCCCAGCTCAGCCATCTTCAAGCTCGAATCTGCCGTTGAAGTTTCTGCAGAAATCCAGAAAATTCCAGAATCCTATTTTGACTTGGATTCTACTCTAGGAAGACATCTAATCCAACTTGGAGACCAAGTCAGCCCCCAGAACCGTCCTACCCTTTTCCTAAGTCTAGTTGGAGTCTTTAGGTTATTCCTCCACTATAAATAGCCACCTCCTGTATCACAAATCACATAACAAAATCTCTCATATAGTTTTATTCTCTTTTTCTACCTTTCTTTAGTTTAGGTTTTCTCTAGTTTTAGAAGGGGAAGTCGACACCCTCTCTAACCATAGAGGGGTGCGACAACCCTTGGTTTTCAAGGAGGAGAAATCGTTCCTCCCTAGTTCTATAAGTACTCTTATGCCTCTCATGGATTTTCCTAAGTCCATGAGTAGCTAAACCTTTAATACTTCTGATCCTTTGGTGAATTCAATCAATTGATTATGGTGAGATTTCTATACTTATAATTTTGTGTTAAGTTCTTGATGATAGTAGTCAAAACCCTGTTTTATTTTATGATTAAATCTTAGTGTGGCCACTAGGATTGATCTATTGCTAGTCAAAAAAGGATTAAACCCCGAGTTTGATTTATGGTAGCACATCAGGTTTGTTTAATCGCTGCCTGATGGGCGTTTGTCTATCGGAGGGCGAGAAATTTCTTTTCGTATGGTTCTACTTGTAGGCATGTGTGTAAAATTAATTATTCTTAATGCTTTGTTCTCAAGCAATCTTTAAGCCCTAAAAAAGTAATCGATTGTTGAAGGAATAAAAGGGATAACTGCAGCTTGAACCGGCCTCTTATCTAATATACATGTTGGGAAACCTATACCAGTTCTCAGTCAAGAATAAGATGTTTAATTCACCTTTTAAATCAATTATCCATAGTTAATCTGATTGAATTATACCATCGGAGAAGAAGTATGTTTTATAATTATTGTTTGCTTTATAATTTGCTTTAGATCTAGATTTAATTTACTTTGTTTGTTTTTAGTTTAACTGTTTTCTTTATTAATTGATATAATTAATCCCCTGTTTTCTAATTGATTTTTTTTTTGAAAAAGATATATTCTTTTGGAGAAAAGACCTTCACAATTATAACCCTTCTCTGTGGGATTCGACCTCTACTTGCCCTAGCTAGTTTAGTTATTTTTTGTGGGGATTATTTTTATGATTGCTGACAACCGATCAAACCTTTAAGTGTTTTTAGTTGTTTTTTTCTTTGGGTTCAATCTGCAGAGAACGGCGGAGATCGATGCCTCTCTTTTGATTGAGGGGGTTCTTTTTACAGAGAGACTTGAGAGTTTGTCGATTTCAGAAGAGGAAATTACAGTGAGAGTTGAGCTTGATTAAAGAAAGAGAGAGTAAGAGTTCGATTCTCCGTGTGTGGAGTGAGAATCTATGTGTGAATGAATTCAATGAAGAAAAATGAGAGTTTGATGGATGAGAGAGAAGTCTAGGGAATGAAGAGAAAGAGAGCCTGAGTCTGTCGAGAGAGTAGTGAGGGTGTGAAGTGATGATTCAATTCCGTCTCTTGATAGAAAAGATGAGAGGTTTTGATATCTCCGAGAGACCGAGTTTTTTTTTTTTTTTGTGCGATTCAGAGTATGAAGAGAGAGACTGTCCAGAGAGGATTGATCCGAGAGAGAGAGAGAGACAGTTTTTGTTGTGTGTATGAGAATTCAGTGTATATCTCCCTCTTGTTAGTTGTCCCTCGATTCCCTCTTATCCCTTTCCTTTCATTTCGTTCCTACAGACTTTGTCTTTTTGTGCAGGTTCAAAGTTTTGAGAGATAAGCCTGAGGGGAGACTGCTGAGCTGGCTGTAACGGTAAGGATTTTTCTTTGCCTTCATTGGATTTTGCTTGTGTGAGTCCTGAACCAAAGTGTAAGGCCTGCCAATTTGAACCTATACACTGTTTTGTGACTAAATTGAAAATAAAATGAAAAATGAATGCTAATGCTGTTGGGCCTATTCTAGTGAGTGTAAATATGTAGATATGTTGCATGAAAATGCTGGTTAAATGTGATATGCAAAGTGTAGTAATTGCCTTGAAATGAATTGAATTTGGACCTAAAAATGTATGTTGTTACTAGAAGGCAAAATGCATGAAGACTCAACTGCTAAGTGTAATGCTTGTTGGCTGACTAATGTTATGCTTGGTAGTATGTATGAAGTGATTAAAAGGCTAATGCATGGAGCTAAACGCAACACGATCAATCCTAATGACTTAGGGTAAGAATGATTATGCAACTTGCTGTATGCTGGATATTAAGTGTAAAGTTTAGATGAGAGTGCTATGATGCTTGCTTTAAAAATTGAATGCCCTGAATAAGGCTGCATGCGATTGAAAGGTTGCTGGGATGCTTTGTTCTAAATGCTCCAATGTGTGTTCGAATGCTCTGTTTTTGTATTTTGGTGAATGCTATGAAAAATGTAGTAAACTTATGCATAATGGCTGTTGTGAGTTTAATGCTCTATGATTTGCTCTGCCTTGCTACATTATTGCCTTGCACTTTACTGTTTTTGAATTCTTGGAACTGCATACTGTTCTTACCCTTGGCTGCATTGTGGCTTATTTTGGCTAAATTGCTTGCTTATGAACACAGAATGTGAGATGCATGCCTACATGTTTCTTATGAGCATGTGTCCTGTGTCATGCTATGAAAATGCTATGTTTGTGACAGTGTGAAATTGAATGGGAATGAACTCAAGAGGAGCACGTGGAATTGAACTATCAAGAAAGTTAAGCCAGAGAGTAATCACAATGGGAGAGCAAGCCAAATTTTTGTCTTTTTCTGCATTTCTATTTTTTTGTATTATTTTGTATCTATAAACAAGATAAAGCAGAAATGAGACTTTTTTGTGATTTTCAATATTTCTGATTTTTTTGTTTTTATTATTTTTATTTACTTTCTGTACTTTTCTAATAATAATAATGCCATAATGAATTAGTAAATAGCTAATGAAAATGCAAATCCTACTTATGAAATCCAATTAAATTAATACGAAACAAATTGATTCATATTAAGATAAGTGACTAAAGTGACCCTTTGCAAACGTGCTTAAATAATCAAATGCCATTTCATGTGAAGTGATCAAATATGCTAGGTATTGCAAAAGCACACAGAAATGCAAATCCCACTTATGCAATGTCTAACTAATTGTTAAATTGAGGATTAATTAATCAATAAACTAAATTGAGCTTAAACTACATGTTTGAAATGCAACAATGCTAAATTACTAAATGAAGTTAAGTTATGAAAAATGCAAAAATGCCAAAGGTGCACATTAAGATTTTTTTTTGTTTTTCGAATGCAATTTAGATGACTAAAAATGAATTAGCTAATCTAAACTAAAGTGGACTTAAAATGACCAAGCAAATGACCAGAATGCCCTTAGTGCAAAAATGACCAACATGCCCCTAGGTGACCCTAATGCCAATTAACGAAATAAATTAATTTAAATCGAAGGATATAGGGCAAAAATGAGTGTTTACAAGGAGCTGGTATGTTTAGGGGGGTTACATCACTAAAAAAATTATTTTCTCATTTTATCTATCTTATATGATAGAAGAGCCAAGAAATTTGTTTTGTATACACTCATTTAATTTTATATATATATATATATATATATATTTATACATAAAAAAGTATTTCTCATTTTTTATTTATCTTATATGATATCAGAGTTTAGATATAAATTATTTAATATTACATCCATCATATTGTTTTATATCATCTTGCTTGACTTAATATCAGAGTGAAGATATATTTGTAAAGGCCTTAATTATTTTATTAAGACTTTTTTTTTTCTAGATTGGTTTTTAGACTGGCTTTTTTTTATAATTACAGTAAATTTTGTAGTGACTTTTTTTTTAACTTTCTGGTGAGATTGAATTCTGGTGGAGAACCTCCCCCGCTGACATTGTTGAAGTTCTTGGTCTTTCTAAAACAGGTAAAAAAACACTTCAAAAATGATTCCTATCACACTCATATAGAGTGGGTTGAGTTTTAAAAAATAATTCCCACCCTATTAATCCCTCAAAGGATGTAGTAATATACATCCTTAATTGGATATTAAACTTCATCTTGTTTTCTTCATATCAGATAACCTCTATAAATCGAAGCGTCTCCAATCTTCCATCCTTTCCTCAATCGTTCCAGTTTCATCTCTTCTTACTCTCTTTACTTTCCTCTATTCAGTTGTTAACGTCTTTACTTATTTACTTTATGATTTCATTTGCTTTTACTTGCAGTTTTTATTTCTGTGTTGCATTAGTGTCTTTAAGTGCATACTCTTAACTAGTGTCTTTAACACATTTTCAGAGAATCCTAAAATTTTGATTAAGTGCTATTCACCCCCCTCTAGCACATCAAGTGGCCCAACATATAGTATTGTACAGCCCTTTTGTATTCACAAAAAGTAAATTTATATAGTTAAAGACAAACTTCTCCATCGGAAACTTGAATTTATCCATCGTCTAAAACATGATAACTTCGATGTTGATATCTTTGACTTTTACCAGCCTTCCATCAATCAATAAACATAAAATGGATACCTTTTGTATATAAGCATTTAATTATATATATTTATACATAAAAAATAAATTACTTTTTTCATTTTTTCATTTATCTTATATGATATCACAGCCAAGATGTTTTATTTAATCTTACATATATCTTGTTGATTTTATATATTCTTAAATCGGTTTCCAATTTAAAGTAAAAAAATAACAAAGTAACAACCTACTGATAAGACCTATTTTGTTCTATATTTTCTATGCGATTTTACATTATTTTTGTAGTGATATGTATCGTTTTACCCTTATATTTCTCTTATTTGCTATTCCAGGCCCATTTGGAGCATTTGTGTAAGAAGATGAAGATTTATATCCTTGAAGTTTTGCTTATTGGCCGGATGCCTTTTGGTTTTATTTTTTTATACCCCTCATGGGCTAGCTGCCTATTGGTAAAATTGTTTTAGATTTCTCAATTAAGATCCGAAAAACATACCATTTCGTAATCTTGTTACTCTCTTATCCAAAGTCCAAACCTCAAACCACGATGGCTTTCCTCACAGCCACCATCTGACGTTGTATATCCTATCGTTGATTCGATTTGGAGAATTGGTTCTTTAATTCAATAATGACTAGCGTGATCACTATTCCAACAATGTTGACACTATTATTCAATTGGCGACTAGCTGTCCCTTTTTTTTCCTCTCCGGGTCTAAAGAATGCTTTTAATAAGCATAAAACCCCAGCTCCAAGAAGGATCCCAAACATAATCTCCACTTTTTTTCTTCTTCTCCTCATTTGCTTCCTGTGCTCATCTTGTGCACCAACATATGTAAGCAACGCCCAACAAGAGCAAGAACAGAGAAGTAGGAATTATTCTTCGCCAAATAGACATGACATATTTTTTAAAAACAGTGAGAAAAATTATGTTTTCGGAAAGAAGGCAAAAGTGAGAATAATTAAAATAGAAAAAAATATCAACTAAAAATATACCTTTCACAACTTTTCCACTAATAAATCCCATAGATAGGAAATAACAACTTTAAAAGGCTATGGATCACAAATCATATCAGAATAATTATCAAAACTTGTCAAGCTTTAACAATTATCAGATCAAAACAAATATATCAAATCCTTGACAAAGTTAAATATTCTCCAATCCGCTTTTACACAAGACCTTACAAATATTCACTTAGAAATTTGTCTCTTATGAATTACATCTATTATCTTAGGCAACTCTATTTATTTCATTGCAATTAGAACGATCAAGGTTCCCAATAACATTAAATTAAAGTAGTAATCCCGACTAATTTAAACCAAACTTTCAACTCCTAGGTACTTTATTCACTAGAACCATGAAATTATAAACCAATCTATAACTAATTAATTACTAACCTTTCAAAGATTAATTACTTTGCTACACAAAATAGAGGCCTTTAGAGGTCGTTCCTCTACCTTATAGAGACGGTTAACGACCAGCGTGACGCACCAAGCTATATTGATTTTGCAATAACTACTAGCCTTGTTTTGTCAGTTTTCAACTAAACCAATTCAGCAAGTCTTTAAATCTGGTAAATTACAAGTAATACAGTGGCCAAAAAAGAAAGATATTGCATAACTTAGGAATCATATCAAAAAAAAGTTTAGAAGTTGTACGTCCGACTTTTTTTAATTGCTATTTGTTGTTCTAAATATATCATCATTAGAATTATATATATATATATATATATATATACTAGTTTTAGCTTTTACGTGCGTTGCACGTGGCCCAACGTGTTTAAATGAAATATTCATATGAAAGTATGATAACATCTCTATTAAATTATGATAATTATACTATTTTTTATGATCACAGTATGAAATTTTGATAACCTTCGTATGAAATATTAACAATGATACTATGGAATTTTGAGAACCTTTTTATAAATTTTTTTAACCTTCTTGTGAAATTTTGTTAACCTCCCTAAGGAATTTTGAAGACCTCAATATGAAATTTTGATAACCAACACTAAGAGATGTTGATAACCTCCATATGATATATTGATAACCACGTTACGAAAATTTAAAAACCTCCATATGAATTGTTAGTAATCACACTCTGAAATTTTGATAATCACACTATGAAATTGTAATAACCTCGTTATGAAATTTTGATAAATCTTCCTATAAAATTTTGATAAACCTCCCAATAAAATTTTGATAACTTTTTTATGAAATCTTGATAACTACAAATTTTGATAACCTCCCTATGATTTTTTGATAACCTTATTATGAAATTTTGTTAAGCTCCCTATGAAATTTTGATCTACATACTATGAAATTTTGATAACCCTCTTATGAAATTTTGAAAACTAAATTATGAAATTGTGATATCCTTCCTGAAATTTGGATATCCTCCTTGAATTTTTGATTACTCCATAATAAAAATTTAATAACCTTCCTAATTTGGTAACCATACTATGAAAGTTTTATAACCTCCCCAGAAATACCATTATGAAATTTTTGTAATCACATTTTGAAAATTTGATAACCTCTTTATGAAATTTTGATAACCTCTTTATAAAATTTTGTTGACCCCTCTATGAAATTTTGATAATCACATTATATACTTTTGATAACCTCGTTTTGAAATTTTGATAACAACACTATGAAATTTTGATAATCTTCCTATAAATTTTGATAATCTGATCTTTATGAAATTTCGATAATCACTCTATGAGATTTGATAACCTTTTATGAAATTTTGGTACTCCTTATGAAATTGAGATTTTTATAACCTTCATATGTGATTTTGATAACCACACTATAAAATTTTGATAACCTCCCCATGAAATATTAGTAACCTCCTAATGAAATTTTGTTAACCACACTATGAAATTCTTATAATCTCGCTATAACATTTTGATAATCTCTTTGATAACCTTTCTATAAAATTGTGATAATTAACCACCCTATGAAATTTCAATAACCAACATAAGAAATTTCAATAACCTGATCCTATGAAATTTTGGTAACTTCCATATGAAAGTTTGGTAACCATACTATGGAATTTTGATAACCTCCTCATGAAATTATAATAACCATCTTATGAAATTTTGATAACCACGTAGAGACAAGAAAATCAAAATCATAATATCACCTACTATTCTAACTCAACAATTTCCAATTGAACAAAATGAATGCGGCAAAACATTATATAATGAAGAGATGGAGCTTCACTAACAATAGTATTGTACGTATTAGTGTTAGTTTAATCTTTTTATTGACAGTTAAAAATTGAAATTAAAAGTAAAATATTAAATTCAAAAAATAATAGTAAAGGAAATTTAATATTTTACTTAATAATAGTAAAACGGATAAAAAAAAGGCCCTATAGGAATGAGAAATCGGACCATCCAAAGCAAACGCCCATTGCATATTTGCTTCAGATTATCTAAGCTAAGCCCAAATAGGACGTTGGAGACAAAGACAAAAAGGAAAATTAAATACAACGATTGGAAACAAAGACAAAAGGTAAAATTAAATAGGACATTGGAAATAAAAAGCCAAATTGACTTTCTTATAATTTAATATATGTATTATATAATCTAATAATTAATAATGGAATAATTTATGATTAAAAAATAATGGATAATTAAAATATTATTTAGTAATGGCAATTTAGAAATATGTTTTAAAAAAAGGTACAATTGGAAATATGTTTTAAAAATAAGGGTACAATCGGAAAACATAAAGTTTCCCCTTATTCGTACTTTTATATATAGTATAGATATATACATATTTGAAGGGTTTGTTTGCCCCTGCATGTTGTTTGGAGACAACGTTGCAGCACCAAAACATATTAAAACATCAACTGAACATACGGATAACATCATTCCACATACTGAAAGTACTATGACCATTATTTGATGATGTATTAACCCTGAATCTGATGTGAAGATAGTACGGTCACAATGACCGATTTGAAATCTATCACAATGGTCTATTTGAAATCTCTTTAGGCTTCTTTGAAAAACCATTTTTCCAATAGGCCTAAGAAGGCGAACCTGTTTTTTTTTTTTTTTGCTTCTGTTGCAGCCAATACCATCTAGGGACTTCTTTACGACTTCCTCCGTCAGCTGTTTGGATTTACCAATGTCCACGACAAGAAGTTGGTCAAGGCAATACCGGTAACCTTTCTTTGGAGCCTTTGTATGGTTTTGAGAGGCATAGTTCGACCTATAAGCCCCTGTAGGGGTTCATCTACCAAGCAAGTTAATTCCTACCTAAATTACACGATCAAGTCAGTGTTTACTGTTTTGATCATCATGGTCATCAGTTCTGCCCACCTTGTTATACTTTATGGTTGCTATGCTCTTTTCGGGATACTTAGGACTACGTTTACAGTTTGGGTGGGGATAACTTTTACAAGCTTCACTTTTGGTTTTGTCTATAGATGGTATGGGGTAGGGGATTGATAAGACCTAATTTCATGTTTATTTTCTATATGATCTTGCCTTATTTTGGTAATCATATGAGGGTAAATAGACTCATATTTCTCATATTTGTGTTTTCATGACCATTTAGAGCCATTACTTAAGATTATGAAGATTTGGAGCAATTTTGGATCAATTTGGAGAAATTACTGATTTTGACCAATTTTAGTCCAAGAACTCATTGGAGCTTATTAAGCTTAATTGAAGTTTGAATCATTGAAAATCCAAATTTGATTTCTCTAGGCCCAATTCGCATATCTTAATGTCCAATTAAGAGTTTCAAGCCCAACCAGCAATTATGATCCAGTAAATAATTGATGATTGGAGAAATTCCAAATCCTAGTCAAAGGAGGATTTTCAATTGCAGTTTTGGTAGAAAAATCATATCTTTTGATCCAAAGCTCAGAAATATGCATATGATATACCGTTGGAAAATTGACTTCAAGCTCTACAACTTTGCTTTTGACCTCGAGAGCTAATTTGGATGGGAAGAATGTCGATTTTTCACCTGAATTTTCTGGACAGATTTGGTCTATCCTACTTTGCTTTGGAATTGCTTAGCCGACTTGGACAATGCATGGACGGTAATTGCAGCTGTGAATTGATGATGTGGAACACTCTAATTGGCTATTAAAGATGCTAATTAATGAAGATCTACTTCAACCAATCAAAGCTCATTACACTTAGGATTTGTCATAATTGAAGAACTACACAACACAAGAATTAGAGCTAGTCGACTAAGACTAAGTCGACATCTCTAGGGTTCTTCACCCTTGTCGATTTCTTCTTCTTTGTTTTGTAAGTATGTCTCTCATGATTGCTTCAATCATGAGTGAGTAGTTCTCTTTCATACTTTTTCCCTTTGAACCCTTGAGTTATGAATTAATTATTTTACACCTATGGTGAGATCTTGTGCTTTAATTCTATATCAATTGATTGATGAATTGATGATAATTCATTATGCATATGTCGACATAGTTGATGTGTGTATGATTGGCGGATTTGATTTGATGAATTGATCCTTTTGATAAACAATGTTTTCATGACTAACCCTGATTTGATTGTCTAGGTTTTCTTGATCAATTAATTAGGAGTGCACGCCTAAGGAGTTAATCAATGGAATCTCTACTAGATTAGATGTGATGAATAGCTAGTAGTTGAATCTAATTGATAGTAGCAAGGTTTAATATATTCAATGAATAACTAGTAATTGAATTATTAAATTGGGTTGAGATTGATCATTATGCTGTGGTGAATAACTAGTAATCATTGGCATATGTTTGGTATATATATCTATTGATCTTAATGCTTTATTGATTGCTTAATTGGTGAATAACTAGTAGCTAATTTTGGTAATTGATAAAAAGACGTTTGATTAGGAATAATTAGTACTAATCTAATTTATAATTGATTATAGATTAGGATGAAGGAGAATAACTAGTATTCCGATTCATGCCAAAGACATGTTTATGGTGTTTATAAATTGATATGTTTTAATCTATGATTCATGGTGTATTATAATTCATTTATGCTTAAATGGGGATAAGTGGGGAAGTATTGCCTTTAATTCCTTGTTTTTCTAATTAATTGCTTTAGTGACAACCTTATTACTTTCTTTATAATTTGTTGCTTTTAATCTGTTTGCTTTCTTAGTTGTTTTGAAACAGTTGATTCAGATTGAGTCTTCTCTGTGGGATCGACCCTGACTTGCCATATCTACTTGTTAGAGAGTGTTTGTTAGGTTTTTATTTTTGTGATTACTGACGACGTGATCAGGGATACTATTATCTATCATAACAGGAATAGGTACATCGTAAGATATATGGATCTTCACTACCATTTTCACAAAGGTGGAGCAAAACACTCTGAGCAATTATGAAGACTATTAAAAGAGAATGGAAAACGGATATTTAAAGAAAGATGACTTTGATGTTATGAAAAAAAAAGGATTATTGTGTAAATTATTGTCTCTAAATTTATATTCGTTACTTCAACTACAATACTTTTTTTTCTTAACTGTATAGAACTTTTTAGAACTATTTTCGCCACTTCTTTAGGAGCTTGGAAGTTTAACGGGGTTACATCACTAAAAAACTTATTTTCTCGTTTTTATCAATCTTATATGAAATTAGAGTCAAGAAAATATTTTGTTTTGTATACACTCATTTAATTATATATATATATATATATATAAATAATTATTTTTCTTATTTTTATTTATCTTATATAATATCAGAGTTTAAATATATATTATTTAATATTCCATCTATCTTATTGATTTATCATCTTGCTTAACTTAATATCAGAGTCAAGATATATTTCTAAATGCCTTAATTATTTTATTAAAACTTTTTTGTTTTTAAATTGGTTTTTGGACAGACTTTGTTTTTAGAATTACAGATTTTGTATTGACTTTTTTGTATAACTTTCTGGTGGAGTTGGATTCTGGTAGAGAACCTCCCCAGCTGATATTGTTGAATTTTTTGGTCTTTCTAAAACAAGTAAAATTAGACTTCAGAAATGATCTCTATCACACTCATCTAAAGTGGGTTGATGGTTTTAAAAAAATATTTTCCGTCCTATTAATCCCTCAAAGGATGTAGTAATATACATCCTTAATTGGATATTAAACTTCATCTTGTTTTCTTCGTATCAGATAACCTCTATAAATCGAAGCGTCTCCAATCTTCCATCTTTTCCTCAATCGTTCCAGTATTCAAAAAAAGTAAATTTATATATTTAAAGACAAACTTCTCCATCGGGAACTCGAATTTATCCATCGTCTAAAACATGATAACTTTGATGTTGATATCTTTGACTTTTACCAGCTTTCCATCAATCAATAAAAATAAAATGGATACCTTTTGTATATAAACATTTAATTATATATATTTATACATAAAAAATAAATTACTTTTTCATTTTTTAATTTATCTTATATGATATCAGAGCTAAGATATTTTATTTGATCTTACATATATCTTGTTGATTTTATATATTCTTAAATCGGTTTCCAATTTATTAGTGAAAAAATAACAAAGTAACAACCTACTGATAAGACCTATTTTGTTCTATATTTCTATGCAATTTTGCCTTATTTTTGTAGTTATATGTATCGTTTTACCCTTATATTTCTCTTGTTTGCTATTCCAGACCCATTTGGAACAATTGTGTAAGAAGATGAAGATTTAGAGCCTTGAAGTTTTGCTTATTGGCCGGATAGCTTTTGGTTTTATTTTTTTATACCCCCATAAAATTGTTTTAGATTTCTTTATTAAGATCCGAAAAACGTACCATTTCGTAATCTTGAGACTCTCTTGTCAAAAGTCCAAACCTCAAAGGATGACATTTGTGTGAAATAACCAGGCCCTAGGGTTTTCATATGTTAACTAGGAAAGCAAATTAGTTATTTTGTTTGGGCCTGTTGACTTTTACAAGTGAGAAAAGTCCCGGAGAAGGAGAGAAGAAGGAGAGCCAGCCAACAACCATCTTCCAAGCCCAACTATAAGTTGACGTACGTTTACAAATTCTTTTCAAAAGCCCACTTGGTTTACAAGAAAAAAGTCTTAATTAAGAAAGTAAAAATAGAACAATGGAAAAGGTGGCATCAACCTTCATCCAGCAACTGCTCGAAAAGAGCGCAATCAAATCCCTTGATTCTCAGCTGTGTTCTCCATGGTCCCTCATCCCTGTCTATTATGTCTATGATGAACGATCTGAAATAATCGAGAGTCTGCTACAAAAGATATATATGTACGCTTTAAAGCTTAAAATAAGGCATTTCGGTTAGAGTAAAATAAATTTCAAAAGCTATGGAATTTACTCCCATCTTATGTTTTGGTTGCTGCTCAATGTAGA
>AWWV01014762.1:0-28689 GCA_001974805.1 Corchorus capsularis | reverse complement strand
GGATATATATATATATATATATATATATATTGCCTACAATTACATTTTATACAATCATGTAATTACTCCTATGTTGTATTAATATCCACCTGATAATACGTTTTTTAGGATCATTAATTATAAAGTATAGATTTTATGATGAGAATTCTACGAAATTCTGAAATACGGCCACTTACCATATAAATTGTACATTCTTGTTGTTGTAATTAGTTATCCTCTTATAGCACTTTAACCTAACGCTAACTAAGTATATTGTCCTATATAATTTGATTGATTTCAAGCTAGTCCTCTCAACTTTGCAGGTGTTATTACTATATTATTATTATTATTATTATTATTATTATTATTATATATATTATTATACCTACTATTTAATTTTATGTACATATGCCCCAATGAGTGACATTTGGTATTTTGTTTCTTTGACAAGTGTCCTTTATTAAACTTCTATTGCTTTTTTTTTTTTTTTTTGATTTGTTTAATTCACACCATAGAAGGTTAGTGGAATATTAATAATACTTAGATAAGAACCAAATGTATCATAATCAATGTTGTTTTTTTATTAAGATAAAGTGAATTTTTTTTTTTTTTTTTTGCAATTTTTTTCTTTAAAAAATGCTTTAAAAGTCAAAGTATTTATGAATTAAAATTTACTGGGTGAATAATAAATATTTAATTACTTTTTAAGTTTCAAGGTAACTACAATTATCTCTTGCATATAATATTTATGAAAAAAAACCATCCGTTTTCTTCATGTAAAATTTAATTAAAAAATTATCAATTAAAAAAAGCCAATTCAATTCGGGCAAAAAAAAACCAATTCAAAAATAATGAAAAGACTCATGAGAAGAAATGAGACTAATAGGAATTTTTTTCTCACAATATATATCAATTGTAAGTTTATAACTTGAACATGGTAAATAAGCATGTAAACGATCTTTAAAAAAAAATTATAATACAAATATTTAGACCAACATTTGTATAGATGAAAGAAAACAACCCAAGCATAATCTCTAAATGACCAAAAAAAAATTGAACTTATAATTTACTTTTCCTTTACAGAAATTTCTTATAAGCTGCATATTTCAAATAATTAAATTTCTTATCTTAATTTTCTTAAAAGAACTATTATAATAAAACACCCGCACGTGAAGCGCGGGAGATAGGACTAGTTACTATAATTTTTATGAAATTTTTGTTTATATTCCAAATATTTAACTAATTCAGTGTCACAAAAACCATATTGAACTATCTCTATATCAATATTGTAATTAATTACTTAAATTTTAATTTTCTTTTTTGGATAAGTAAGATAATTTTATTTATCCAAAAAACAGCAAAGTTATTACGGATTTACAAAGTTCAGCCATAATACATTATAAAAGTTAAGAATAATAGTTGAAACAACATGAACAAAACTAAGAAATACGACTAACAACAAGAAAGACAAGTCAATCAAAGTATGCAAGGGTGAGACCCCAACTGGTACATAGCTTAGTGTTTCCATATTTTTTCTTGACATTCTCTAGACCATAGAGTCTGAAACCAGGGGCGGAACCAGAAAATTTTTTTAGGGGGCCAACTATATAGTGTATATATATAAGCTGATATCTAACTATATATATCCATATATATCCATTAATGTTAAAATACAAATAGCATATGAGAATATATACTAATATATAATGTAAAAAAAAAAATTAATGTCATGAATCAACACCAACTTTATTAGGTAGCAATACTATGAAATAAGGTAGAAAAAAAATTAAAATGAATAAATAAATAAAGAAAAAAAAATTACAATGAATAAATAATTAATCTTTATTGAGAGAAATTAAAGAAATTTTGAATAATGTTAATATGAAAGAGAGTTAACTTATAAATATTATCATGGGGTTAACTTGGAAAGGAAAAAATTGGGAGGGGGGGGGGGGGGTGACCCTCTCCCTCCGCCACTGTCTGAAACAAACTGCTTTCCTAATGGACTTGAAGACCAGTCAAGCAATTTGTTGAGAACCTCCAAAGTGTCTAGAGTTCCTTAGGCCTCCATATGAAGCAACAATAAGCACACCAAGCAATCTTAAAAATGAGGGACAATAGAGATTTGCCCTTGATGCCATAGCCCACTGCTTTTCTTGATGTCAGTCCATAGCAGATCTAGAAAATTCACAAATCGACAACACTTTAGTCCAAATCTCGCCAGAAAAACCACATGAAAAAAAGATATGGCCACAGGACTCCACATACTGATTGCAAAATAAACAATTCATATTATCAATCACTATGCCCCAAGAAAGTCTAAACTTGGTGGGAAGTCTCTATCTTGCAGTGTCATCCAAGCAATAACAGAATGTTTAGGAATGTGACAAGAAAACCATATGAGTTTTTGCCATTCAACCTTAGGTATATAGTTTAGGTTAAATAACATCATAAACATAGGCCGCCTTAAAAGAAATCCCAAGGAGCTGCTTCCATGCACCATCGTGTTGTATAAACTAAACTGCCACAACTGCAATATTTTCTTGAAGTTCCATGAAGCGTTGCAAAATAGAAATTTGCATAATCTGATGTCCTTTTTGCACAAATATGTCATCCTAAATAAATAAATAAAAAAAAAGCCATTTTACTAGATTGAGAATTGATAATTGTTCTCCTCAATTGTGTTGTATTACATATATTTTAATTGATCCGTTATGATTTTAATTTACAATTATACTTTTTTCTCTTATCTAAAATGGGAAGAAAAAATTGAACCCATATTCCACTGCTAATTCTCTCATGTTATTCCCCTTCTAACAAACAATGAAAATGAGTACAAATAAAAGAGAGAAGATGACCCATCTACACTTCCCCAAATAACATTCTACGTACCCTAGCCTCTCTATAAATACAATGCTAAATATTGGAAAAGATATTGGAAGTACTCCTTTAAAAAAAAAATTTAAATAATAATGAGGTGCAAGTAGTCTACTATATATATATTGGTAATCCAACAATTAGTGTGTCATTTTTAAATTGGTAATACACCCCTAGTAGTGGGGGGTTTAGAGTAGTACTCAAATCATTCCCTATTGTATTGTATATAAAAAAGAAGTCATTTTACCTGAATTTCCAGACATTTATTTCTGTTACACCTGAAACTTTAGTACTAGAGTACTAGTAATTACTATTCGATAGAAGGGCAAAAAGAGTACCTCAAATTTTATAGTAATACTCGGTTATAACTAATTATAAGAATATATACTTGAATAAATAATTTACTAGAATTAAGCCACTGACAGAAACATAAACCTGTTTATTGCTGTTAACTGTAAGCGGTGCTGCGGAACCTCTTGATGGTGCAAACATTAAGGATTCTTAGCAACATTTGGTTGCTGGTGCACCTTGGTGTCTTGAACTGGCTAAGTGCCGCCCCATTCCCTATGAAATGATCCAAAATCTTCTTAAAAGTGCCTCTCTCAACAATGCAAAGCTCCAAAGGCCCAATCGAGTTGCTTCTCCTAGACACAACATAGCCATGATCGGCAAAAGAAGCATCCATTTCACGGCAGCACTCGCCAAGCACCCTCTCCTCCACTTCTCCATTGATCTCCCAGTATATTATGTAGTGTCCTGGTTGATGCACTATATCGGCATGGCTGGTGAAATCAACAAGCTCCGCTCTATACTTGCTTAGCAGCTGAGTTCCTCTTTCTACCACAAGTTGAAGGTCCTTCTCAGTGTTCTTGTCTATGTTAATTGTTAATATTAGCTTTCTCCTGCATATGAAGTTCAATTTCGGTGTCCCGTTATGGAATCCAGCCACTTCCACCACATCTCCAAGCCTATATCTGTAAAGCCCTGCCCAAACATTAATTGTTGTTACATTAATCAGTCACATGAGTGAACAAATTAATTATTACTAATCTTCTAGAGGTGTCTTGAAACAAACTTCCAACAAAATGACCTGTCATCTCTAAGTCTAACAATTTAAAGCTTCATTTATCACATGTCGGATAATGAGCCATATGTCATCCATTAATTTACTAATTAATCCTACTATTTGATGATATTTTACGAAAAGGGATGGGATTTTGTCCTAAGGGTTTTTATTGGCCTTTGCGGTTCCCACAAATTTGGACTTCGTCAAATCAAAATCAACTGTTGGACTTTGGCCTGTCGTTGGCTAGCAAGTAGGCAAAAAAAAAAAAAGAATAGGGTAATTTTATGCATAATGCATGTATGAGAATAACTTGTGTCGATTCTACAGGCCGCAAGAAGGGAAGAAAATTAAGAAAAAGAAGCTTTAATTACCGGTGAAGGTAGTTAGAACAATCTCGTACTCTTGTCCAACCTTAACTTGGGAGATTGAAACAGGTCTATCTTCTATGAAGTCAACAGTTGGTGATGAAGTCCAATCTTGTTTCTGTCTGTAAAGAGGTATAAACTCGAAATAAGCAAAAGTGGGTATTACAGCAAAAATGACATCCTCGGGTGGCAAACAAGGATCCAAATTAACTCCAATCCAACCCTCACTTGCCCCATATTCAGCACTCACTAGCGGCAAGCAACCCGCATAATGCCTTAGTTTTCTCACGTATGGTTGCATTGAGCCTGTCATTATAGAGTAAACATACTTTGCATTTGGCCACAGCTTCGGAATCGAACCACACCACTCCAAACCTCGTAACTCCTCGCAAATTGCTTCAATCTTCGAACCCAAAAATGGGTTCGGATTCGGATCCATTATATCCAACACAGCTTTTCGCATCCTAGGCAAGGTTATTCTAGAGCTAAGAGTGCCATGTTTGATATCATTGCATATTTCTTCCCACAGCTCTTCAAACGAAGCAAAAGCCTGGACAATGCTATAAGCGAAAGCTGAGGTGATGAATTCGACTTGATCGGAGAAGAAAAGGCCAAGCAAGAGATGGCAATAAGTAGATTGTTTATAGTCTCCACCAGAGATGACTTCTTGAGGGCTGCAAGTGAATGACATAGTTTTTTCCTGTTTGATCTTGAATTCATCACTAGAGTAATAATGGGTTGTTGCTGTTCCGGTTGTTAATCCTCCCTTTGTTTTGAGCTGTTTGCCACTATATATGAATTCCAAGATTTTCCCACCGTCTCTTATCGGGTAAACCCTGTAAAACCATAAAAGGAAGCTAATTAATATTAGTATAACTTTATTCAAAGATTTTTTTTTGGCCAAAACTTTATTCAAAGATGACATAAAGAAAAAGTATACGGACAACTGAACTATAGCTGTACAACACAAATTTAAAAAAAAAAAAAAAAAAAAAAAAAGAAAAAAAACAAGGCAGAACAAAAACGTAGGGTAAATTGTTCCATGATGAAAAGATGACCTTGATCTATAAGCTGCTGCCAACATGAAAATCTGCAAAGTAGTCTGAGAGCTATGGCCTGTAAAGGGCAAGAACTTCTGCCTCCCTTCTGTTGTTCCAGAGCTATACAGACAGACAAATTAAACACCATAATGAAGAAAAACACAAACGAAGACATTAGGAAATCATTATGAAAAATCAAGATTTTATTAATATTTCGGATCCCTGTTGGAATGCAAGAGTCTTCACATGCTATAAATCTAGAGGATGACTTTATTATAGGATAATGAAATAAAGAAAAAGGGAAAGGAAAAGAAATAGGAAAAAGTGATAAAAGTAGACCTTAGAGAGAGAGTGGTTATAGGTTGTTGGGTGAGAATAGGAGCAGTGTCTCCATCTGCAATTCGTTGAATAAAAGGCTCGAAATCTGCATGGGAAGCTACGGGTACTAAAGAGGTGTAAAGAGATTCCAATGCACATCCTTCCATCTCTTGGATTTTCATTTTCATTTTCATGTCCTCATCCCCTTCCCCTAACCATTTCTTCAAGTACTCTACCCCATAATTCAGCTCAAGAATCCGGCGAAGCGTCTCCCTTTGAACCATGGCGGCGTTCTCCGTTACATTATCAAACCAACTCATAATGTTATCGTAGCCATAGTTACCAGATGGAGCTGCTAATTCCATGAACATCCGCTAACCAAAACCCAAAAGAAAATAAATTATATAAAAAAAAATAAAATAGCTAGTATAGTACTACTACTAAGATGTTGTTATAGTATATTAGCTATATAGTGGGTCTAAATTTATGTGAGTGGCAGAAAAATAAAAAATAAAAGGAGCCCACACTTGAAAATATCATTCTCATATTTCTGTATGGCTTATGACCTGTTTTTATCTAAATAAACCTCCTATTAAATTTTGCAGAAGCTCCATCGATCGTAGAAATGGTACGATGGCTTGTAGGCCACAAGTGATGGTGTACGTATCATTTTAGAGAGAGATTCTTCTTTGAACAAAAAAGATCAAGTGGAGAGCGAAAAGGGGACCAAAGCCAACTAGGGTGATCTGATCTGATAGCTCCGCACCTTGTCCATTGCCCTTATTTTTGCATTTTTTCCCTCCCAAGTCCCAACCAATTAATATTATTGGCGGCCATAATTGTACAGTACGTAAATCAAAGCTTTTCATCTTGTGTTGCGCAATTTGCATATTATTCTTTCATCAGATTTGGAGATGAATTAAGCTCCTCTCCTCATTAATCCAATATATTATATATATGGTAGTTGTTTTAGGGCTTTGGGTGGGCGTTTGCGTTAGGGCTCGCAACCTAGCGAGTCATAGTGATTTACGGCACATTTCTGTCAATGTACTACTACCTGGCTAACCTGATCGACCAAATTTCATGCCATGACCATGGATATATATATATATATAACAGATCACAAACATATATATGATATTTACAAAGTCAAGAAATCAAAACGAGAGTTTTAGGTTTGCATAGGGTGTTTTAGGTGTTTGTTTGTTTGGAATACTGTACTCTGACTTTGAGTTTATCAATAATATTCTTTGTTTTGGCCAAATATATATATATATATATATATATATGTTATGAAAATGAGAAATTGATTGGTACTCATCCTATAATAATTCCACTTCTCAAAGATATTTTAAAAGAAATCTTAAATGAATAATAAAAGTAGGATCGGAAAAACAACAATAATGGGTAATTATGAAAATAACTAATTATGTCCCTTTTTTTTCCAGTTTTTTAAATATGCTTGTTATTGAGGTGTCTATAATTACTAAAAATGAAAACCGAAAATGTTTTCTTTTACTAAACAGAGTCTTAGTATTTACCGAGCAGTTGAGTACCTGTATAAAAATATAGATAACTATATGACTATACACGTACGGTTTTCCAAAGGAAAGGGAAAAAATAATAAATCTTTATCTTAAAGGTTCAATTGAATTCTCATTATAATCAAATTAACTTGTCAAGCCATATAGATTAGTTAAATACCAAACCAGCAAAGCAAAACAAAAATTCACATATGGTGAGCCTTAAACTCAATAGTACTGGACAAAAATTGTTATGGAAAGTAACTGAAATCATAAATGATTGGTTTATCTAATAATTCCTCTTTAATTCCTATTTATCCAACCCATATGAGAGGGAGGATATAAGAATTACCAATGAAATGTGGTAGATTAGATTCATTGAGATATCATCAGGATAAGATAAGATTAATGTATCCTTCAAAATGTCTTCTTGGCCAACCCTTCAAAATGTCTTCAAACCCTATTCTATATATACCCTTTTGGGCACGTATGATACGAAAGTAAAGTTAAATAAAGAATTAAATGTAAAAGACGGGATCATGTTAGAGTATATATATATGGCCCATACCCTAAATTTTGGTTACTCCATATGGAATTTAAATTTTTATTACTAAATTTCAAATTCCAACACTCTATTAATAGATAGTACAATGTTTTAAAATTAAAATGGTTGACGTCCACACCCTATGCTATAAACTCTAAACCCCCTAAAATCATATTCCAACTGGCTTTGCTATCTACATACGTACAAAGTTTGGTTTTCATTTAAGTGCTATCCTAGCTAGCTCCATGCATGTGTGACGTTTCTTCGGTTTGTTGGCCGTTCAAGCTCGATTGAGCCCTTAAATGCGCCAAACGGTGAAAACGGAGGCTTAGGTGAATACATGGTGCGATAGGGATTACCTTGTTGGCAAGCCCCCAACGTGCTCATTACTCAAAAAAAAAAAAAAAGAAAACCCTCATGAATCAGGAATAACTAATCTTACCATTTCATTGTCCGCTTTATCAAACAGAATGAAAAGTTGAACCGTTTTATAACATTTTTGCTCTCAAATATATGATTTTCCTTTTTGTAGTTGCAAGTTTCAATCTTATTCTCTTACATGTTGAGTAACTATAAGGAAGAAAAAATAATTGTGACTAGGTAGAATGATCAATTAAAGTGATGCATAAAATTTCAGCTCATTTGAAAGAAGAAAAACTTACAACAAACACCATATTTTTCTGCACTCTCTTTTCTGCATTCCCTAGCGTTAAAGACAATATACTCATCATTTCACCTGTTATGAAACAGAAAGGATAGTTCATTTTCATTGCTAGGGCTGGAGCCAGCCATGCCCCATACTCTGACTCTTTCAAAAGCTTAAACGTCTTTACCCCATTGATCTTAACTACTTGATAAGAATAAAGGAAAGAAAATTGACAACAAAAGAAGGTTAAAGAAAGCGTCCAACATAGTGCGATTAGTGAACAGTTTGAATGTTACCATTGTGATGGAACCTATACATCTTTCATGTTATATCATGATTGTTGGCTGGTTCCGACAGCTGTGGTTCGGCTATAAGCCAGAGGAGAGGACCACATCACCTTTGGTGGATGCTAAAATTATTGTCTTGGTATGCTCTGTATCTTGATCTGTCCAAAAAAAAAAAACATTATTGCATTCGAGAGACTTCCCAGCCAATGAGTTCAGGTAAATACGAATCCATATCTTCGAAGATTTGCGAGCAATAAACCCTTACCCGGTCCTTAATGTCCAAAAGAAAAAACCCCTTACCCGGTCCTCTTTCTTGATATGATATGATTGATCTACTCAATGAGTCTTCATATCTGTACAAGTTTATGGAGGATTTCAATAGCCAAAAACAAAGTAACCAAGATAGAGAAAGAAACAAGACAAATAGAAAGACAAAATGACATCTCTTCTAGAGCTTTTGATAAATAAAAGACACAGATATATTGTATGCAAATGATTGTCAAGAATCTTATTGTGTTATTTAAACATGTGGAAAATAGGATGTGAAAGTGAAACATATATATATGATTTTGAAGTATTTAGTGGGACAATTAAGACAACAATGAAAAAGATTTGGGTGTCTGTATTAGCTAACTATTATTAATAGCAGCCGACACCAATCCAAAACATTATCAAGTGGTGGTCGAAAATCAACTTTTCAGGATTTTCTGTTTGATTCCCCTTTTAAACAAATATCTGCAATTCAAAACTTTTATTACAGCATCCAAACTAAAGGAGACAAGTATAGCTGGAAAAGTATCCCTCAACTACTTAAGAATTAATGGTCATCTCCACTACTTAATCCAATGGTGATTAATGCATGTTCAAATCAGTCTACGGTCAAAATTGATTCAAATTGTTCAAAAACTAGTAGACATCTCCACTACTTGATGAACACATTTTCATTTATTTTATTTAATATATAATCAACCTTGACCATAGATCGATTTCAGCATTCATTAATCACCATTGGATTAAGCAGGGACATGCCTATTAATTTTTATGCAGTTGGAGGCTCCTCTCCCACAAGGTCATCCAAAATTTCAAGAACCATTCAAACATTGCCAAGATGCACTCATGATTTTCCACATCAAGAGAAGATGAATATGGTTTATAAATCAACATGACTTCTCAAATAATTCCAACAATCACATCTCCAAACAAAATGAACAGACAAAAACCAATATATCATCTTATTAAGTACCCTTTTTTCTTTTGTGTGTGTTTTGAATGATAAGTAAATGTGTTCCTTTACCTTCTAGTGTAATTTTGCTGATTATCCACCACAAATATATTTTTCTTTTTTAAATACAATCTAAGCCCTCCTTCATTCAACTGTAAAGATGCTTCCAAAGTTGACAAATATATTTTTCTTTGTCATGGCCAAAGTGTGTGTGGGAGGGGGGGACCTTCCAAAGATTTTAACTGCCTAATGGAGAAAACTGACTTGTAAAAATTTACGAGTAACAAGAATTATAAACTGGGAAAAAAGTAACCTGTCAAGACCACTACATTGAAACACTATAATTTTGTTCAACTTTGACAAAAACATTTGCAACCCCTAAGTTTAGGGGCCATGCTAGGTGGGCAAAATGCTAATCAATATTGATAGTACTGATGTAAGATTTTATTTTGTTTTTTGCAGAGGAAGGTGTGTCTATGGTATGTTCAATGGTATGTCAACTTAATATACAGCCACTCTTCTAGGTCAGAAAAGAGGAAAAAATGAACTTATTTGGATGATTGAACCTCCCTTGTCACTAGTAATTCACAAACAGCTGGGGCAATTAAGGCCTCTAAAATTGGTGGAGTAAATAGCATGCCTGCTGTAGCAAGTATGTGGTGTTGGTAAATCAAAGGAATATGAAATCCTAGCTATAGGTATAGCATATAGAATGAACAAACCAACATCCTATCCCACCCATCATCCTTATCCAAAACACACCCTTAGTCTTTTGGAACATGCTTATGGGCTACACGTGTGTATTTGTGTGTAAATGTTAAGCATTACTCTGAACTCTTACTAATATCTAATGAACCTCTCTTGAATGCGTCAATCAGTCTTCTACAAACAACTGGGGTTGTTGCTAAATCTATAAAAGGACTTTGTTAAGGAAACCCCATTTAATAACAAACTGCATAAGAAGTATAAAAACACTCAGAAGTCAGAAATAATTCTCATCATGTGATTCATGATATTCCCAACAGTATAGTTTATAATATAAAGCACATTGATATCCATCACATGTTGCCATTCTTGTTATTTACCTATTGTCAATTGGCAACATTTGAAGCTAGAATATATAGTAAGCCTATCCCATTTAGAAGTGATTGAGCTGACCATCAAGAAGACTCTCCTAGGCTTTAACCCTTGTTGGTTGCTGGTATTTGGTTGGAGTAATTTCAAGAGTATATAGTCAGCTATCTTGCATACCATTAAGTTCTGAAAAAGATCTGATATTAAATTAATCGCTTAGCAAGGTAAGCTATCATAAGCAAACATGGGCAAATTTCCATAAATAATTAAAACACAGGTGAGGGATTATTTTCTTATTTTAGTTTTTGCTCCTTATCTTTCATTTCAGAATATAAATACAACAAAAGCTATATAAAACTAAGGTAAGTAGCATTATATTCTTGTAATAGTAAAATTTGAGGTAAGCACCAACATAGTGTCATGAAGCCAAGCCACATGTTAATGCAGTTAAGTTCATAAACCATAACAATAGCATACGTACCATTGAAAATCTGAAATGGTCACTACTTATCTCAATGAAATTGAGTATGAGAAGTGTAGGGAGCCATTAAGTTCATTACTTTACATTGAAATCTTAAATGAGTCATTCATGAAAATTCTAACAGAGAGATGAGGGTAATTTCACTAATTAAACCATTGCTTTAGTAGGGGATTTTAGGGGCCCCATATGAGTTGATAGAGGATGACCTAAAGAAATTAATAAATTCAGGGCAGTAGACTTTGCTCTTAAAAAAGGATAACAATGGTAAGAAAAGCTTCAGCTTCCTCTCAACACCAAAAATGTTTGCTTCCAAGCATTTCTCTAGACAATTTAATCAGAAGAAGCAACTAATTGCAATTAAGGTTTTTCCACATTTTTGATGAATAATTAATTGCAATTAAGTTGTAATAACGTTATTTATGAAAACTTTAGTTATATGTGGTCCTAGATGATATTCCAAATTTCTTTTATTCTGAAATATTGTGCCTTTTGAAGCAAAATTATTTCATATACAATTTTCCAAAGTCTAAGATATAGACCACAACTTGATGAAGGCAATATTTTCTAAATCTTGTCAGAAGAGCATCTATAGCAGTTTGGTAAAGTGGTGCTGTTGTGTTTATCAGAATATTATCTACCTAGAAATTCTGAAAGACTAGTTTTAAAGGAGTGACCAAGTACATACCTTGGATGCATGCTCAAAAATTGGCAGCATTATACGATGCATGTTCCTAGCGGCTGAATTGATTACTGGTCTGCTAACTACTTAAAGCACAGACAACTGATTCTTCTTACTATGTTTCAGGTCATTGTAGTGAGACTTTTCTTAAACTGATTTATGTGAAAAACAAGGATGAAGCATATGCAGCTCTGTGAGGATAGATAATAAATCACAGCACCTATTTATTACATGATAAGAAACAAAGGCACAGAGCTTACTCAACATTCAACAAGAATCCGGAATTTAACTCGCCTTTTAATGCTACCCATTCTATCATAACCTATACCAATCTTACTATGCATCAACTTCATGGCCAAATCTGCATTGCCTGCTTTTCTCAAGGCATTGATTAAAACAGTTCGGATTCTTCCAGGTATTTCTCTACCCCTATCAACTATACCATCAGCCAACTTGCAGGCCTCCTTGACACGGCCTGCTTTGCACAGCACATGGATCATATCTTCAAAAGCCGTCTCAGGAATAACACCCATTGGTGCTAGATCATCCAAAATCTTGCAGGCCCTGTTTACCTTTCCTGATAGACAAAGGCCAAAAGAGAGAGCCCTAAAAGATGCTGCGGTTGGTGTGATACCTTTATCGATCATCATATCCCATAGCTTCATTGCCTCTTCATTTTTATGCTCCCTGAACAGTCCACTGATGAGTATTGTGTATGTATAAACTGTCTGATCACATCCTTCATCTTCCATCCTATTAAAGAGTGTCAATGCTTCATTGACCCTCCCACACTTTGCAAGGGCATCAATAAGAGCATTGTAACAATATGAATCCCGTGGGCAACCTTTCTCAACCATCTCTTCAAAAAGTTTCTGAGCTTCATTAATTCTACCGGCCTTGCCCAACCCATCAATGAGACTAGAATAAAACATGGCATTAACTGCCACTTCATTAGCTCTACAAAACCTGAGATACTCCATGGCCTCTTCTAATCTTCCAGTCTTACACAAACCATTAACAATGGCCCCATATGAAACCTCATCTGGTTCAAGCCCATCACTTTTCATCCTCTCAAAGAGCTTCAATGCCTCTTCCATCCGTCCACATTTTGCAAACGCATCTATCAAAGTTGTATAAATCACCACATTTGCTTTACAACCATTCTGAATCATATTATCAAAAACAGCAATGCCTTCAAAACACTTCCCTTCCTTACAAAGTCCTCCAACAATTAAGCTATAAGCATGAGGTGGAACTTCACATCCCTTCTCCCTCATTTCATGATACAAACTCAAACAAGAATCAAAGTTCCCCTCTGAATAACATGCCTGAATCAATGTCATATAAGTAATCTTATCCGGCACCAAATTTATTGTCTCCATGGCTCGTAACTTTTCCATTGCTTTCTGGGTTTTTCCTGCCTTACAATAACCTTTAATCATGGTATTATAACTCACTATATCTGGTCTAATTTTACCGTTCTCCATAACCTCGAAAATGTGCTCAGCAGATTCGATAAACATGGAATTCACCAAGCCATTAAGCAAAAAATTAAATGTATATAAACTAGGTTCAATCCCATTCTCTTTCATTCTTCGCCAGACCCATAATAACTCCTCAACCATCCCAAGACCCCCAAAGCTCCTAATCAAGGAATTTGCTGCCGACATTGTCATTTCAAAACCCATTTCTTTAAGTTGAGCAAATAAAAATTTGAGCTTTTCCAAATCATTTGCTGAAGCTACAACATTTATCAAAGAAACATAACATTCCAACATATGGGTATATTTGTTTTGCTTAGCAGCCCAATTAAAGAACCTGAAAGCAACATCAGGCTTGTTCTGAACCTCAGCAGATGATAAAATAAAAGCAACAAAAGTTGGAGACAACTTGATCAAGAATTTGTGACAAAAGGAGTCCAAATTTGACTCCATGTCAGAAGAACCATCTAAAAGATTGAGAATTTGGCTTACCCAAGGGGATGGCTGCAAGTCTTTAGGATTCGTGGAGGCTAAACCAGAGATGTTGATGACGGGGTCCATCCACTCGGGAGGAGGAGGATAAGCAGGAGTGAATACGAACCTGGAGGAGGAAATGGAGATTGAGTTGGAGAACAATTTAGGAGGTATTGGCGGTGAGTCGACATTTCTGTAGGGAGTAGTGGAGAGGAGTGGAGATTGGAGACGGGATAAAGAGAAAGGAGGAGATTTCAACAGGGTTCTTCTCATCAGGGTTTTTGGGTGCTGACTGTTGTGAATGAACCCGGAAGAAGCGCGCTGGTGATGAATGTGAAGTGTTGTATTGTTTGCTGATTTTGAATCGGTCATAAAAATGTTTTGAGAATACGAACACGTAAGGTCCCATGGTCTAGTGGTCAGGACATTGGACTCTGAATCCAGTAACCCGAGTTCAAATCTCGGTGGGACCTTTTTCTCTCCTATTATTTTTTATTTTCTATTTACATATTTGGTTTATACATTTGCGAGGCAGCGTCCAATAAAAGGGAGGTGAGAAATGAGAATTAAGAAAATAACAGAACCTTATAACAGGTCGGTGTCTGACTATATGTCAACCCAATCCCACGATTGGTGTCGGTGTCGCTGCTTGCTTTCATTTCGGAACACATGTTCTCGAGTAAGGAGTAAAAAGTTTTTCTTCAAACTGTTTTTGTTCTTCTTGGACGGAAATCTTCCACGGAAGCCTCAAGTTCAGTTGACTGAAGTTTTAAAATCCCAGGCTAGCACGCCTCTTGGAAAAATTTGGGAATGCTACGTCCTTCTAGTTTGTGTACACACTAATAATTCTCTCCATCACTCTCGCCCGTAGAAACCTACTTATCAGATTTGATAGTGATAGATATATTTTATAATACTCCCTAGTATTTTTCTTTTTTTAACTATTCATTTTTTTATTTTTTTTTAACTATTCATGAAATTATATTGAAATGGAATACATAATAAGATTATATTAGGATCAAATGTAACGGTGAAAGTTTCAAATTAAAAGTCTAGTGTATGATTATTCAAAATTTAATAATTTGAGTCTGGAGTAGGATTGTTCAAAATTTAATAATTTGAGTCTGCAGTTCAGAATTTAATAATTTGAGTCTGCAGTAGGATTGTCCCATTTTGATTGTTACTAGTAAAAAATTCAAATTAAAAGTTACATGTAAAAGGTTAAGGAGAAAATGAGGATTATGCCAAAGGATTAGCAGTAATTGGTTACGGTACACTACATTAATAAGGGCAAAATGCTCAATTTGGGACCAAACGTTTGCTGCGATACTCGATTTGGGGTCAAAAGTTTCAATTTGAACAAAAAGGGATCAAACGTGTTCGGATCTGCTCAATGTGGGGCTTTTTTGGACAGAATTCAGGCAGTGCAACACACGCGCTAGTTATGATTTTGGCATGAAATTTAACATTTTTTAAAATTTAAAAACTATATTAATTTAATTTAGAATTTTTAAAAAAATAGTAAATAATTTATTTATTTAAATAATAATTATTTATTTATTTAGTCCCTTCCCTTATCTTCTTCTTCTTCACTATCCAAACCCTAACACACGCTGCAGCTTGCCCCCTTTGCTTCCATAGCCCCATCAGCTCCAACATCGCCATCCCCAGGCCCCTTTTCTCTCTTCTTTCTCTTTTCTTATTTCCTTTCTCTTCTTTTTTGTTCTTCAAAACTGAGCCTTTTTTTTTTCAAACCGACTTACCCCTCTCCCAACGCTGTCTGTCCTCTCTTTCCCATGAAAACCCACCTCGGTTTTCTTCACCGAAACCCATCTTTTGGCTCCAAACAAGTTCCTTTTGCTCACTTGTCTGGGTGTTCCTTGTTGTCTGTATCTCTGTCTCTCTCGTGATTTAATCTTTGGTTTCACTTTCTCTTGTTTAAGTTACCCATGGTTTCTCTTTCTTTTTGTTTTTCACCTGTATTTTTCTAGCGATTTCTTCATCTGGGTATCACGGAATTCACTTCATTTTCCAACTCCTTCTCAATTTACTTCTTTTTGGGATTTAATTAATAATTTTCTGGTTTGGGTTTTGTGGGTCTCATCATTGCTACTACAAAACTTATTTTAATCATAATTTGATCCATAATTGTTGCTAAGATAAATTGTCCTTTTTTCTTTTTACCCTTTTTTCCCTCCCTAGCTTTCATTGATTCATAGAATAGTATTAAAATAAAAGACAATTTAGTTGGGAATTGTTGTCTTTGTCTTTGGCTTTGTTACATAAATAATAAGAAGGGCATAAAGAGAGGGGAAATGGCAGCTAGGAATTTAGAGAAAATGGCACCGATTGATGCATAGTTGTGGCTGTTGGCACCTGGGAAAGTCTCAGAGGATGATAAGTTGGTTGTGTGGGTCTTGGTTTTTCCATTAAGGATCTTAGGAAACAAAGATTGGACTAGGGGATGTTGAGAAGACTGTTTTTGCGTAACTCTGAGGGGCTGTCGAAACTCAAACGATGGTTTATGCGGTGGCGAGCGGCAGAGCTCTTGTCGGGTTCTGGGTTTGCTTCAATCCGACCATTTCACGTTGGAAAGGTGGGAGAGTGGAAGATATAATTTGACTAATCCATATTTAATTTGGCCGAAATGTTAAATATGGTTTTAACTAATCCATATATAATTTGATTGACCGAAATGTTAGTGTTCATCTTTTTACTTCTAACTAATATGACTTTTTTTTTTTGCCATAACAACAGATCAGATCATATTATAGAAATAGTAGGAAAGTCATTACAAAAGAATCAAAGAACTAGAAATGAGAAGAAACAGAATCTCAAAGCTCTTTGACAATAAAAGAAAACTAAGGGGGGGCAGGAACTCCATCCTTATCACAGATATGGAGTAGTTGGGATGGGGGTTGAGAAACCTAGTCAAGAGGGCACATCCCTTTCCTCATAGAAGTCGCAACCCAATTGGCTGCCAAGTTTGCTTTTCTACCAATCCAGGATAGCTCCACCGATGCAAAAGAGTCTAGAGATTCTTTAATGTCTTTGACAGTAGGAAGGATTCTCCAATCATGAACACGGTCCTTTGGAAAACTTTGAATACTACGCAGCACAACCTCAGAATCAGTTTCAACAGTAATAGAGTCAAACTTGCGATCTTGAGCAAGATTAAGGGCTTCCTTAATGGCTATAGCTTCAGCCTCTACACAGGAGGAGACCAGAAGAGACTTAGCTATACCGTCAATGATACGACCATTACAATCTCTCACAATGACTCTAAAGGCTGCCGCACCTGTGTCTTCATCAAAGGCCCCGTCGCAATTAATTTTCAAATGGCCAACAGCTGGGCTCTTTCAGGAAGTCAAATCATTTTCCTTTTTAAAAACTTTATCTGCTATACTTTTATATTCTTTGGCTTTTTGGAATTCAATGACTGCTTTTTCTGCTACAAAAATAACTTGTTCAGCACAAAACCCTTTCTTCTCAAAACATGCAGCACATCGGGCCTTCTAAATCTGCCAGCAAATAAAAGCAACTCTAGCCTGCAACTCAATTCTGATTGAATCTCTAACACCCTTCATAGTAAGAACCTCATGGAGCCAAATATCAAAGGTAGTAATCTTGTTCCTATCAATCTTATAATTCAGGCAGGATCCAAACCACACACACTGAACCTAGTCACACTCCAGAAAAAGATGTTCAATAGATTCTTTTTTCATTAAACATAGAGGACATATGGGAGACACACAACACTTCCTTTTCCAAAGGTTAAAGAGAGTAGCTAAACTATTAGAGCAGGCTCGCCACAAGAAATCTCTAATCTTGTTAGGGACAGGCAGATTCCAAATGAGCTTCAAGTTTGATTACTAACCTGATGCGAAGAGGAAGAAGAGGACAAGATTCTTGGGACTTGACTTTTAATTGCAAAATAACCTGATTTCACAGAATAAGAGCTATCCTTGTTGTAAGGCCAGACTACACGATCCTCCTCTGTGCTGTGACAAATGGGAAGCTTCTCAATATTGTTAAGGACATTGGGGTTGAACTCATCCTTAATAGCTTCAAGCTTCCATAGCCTTTCATCCTTGTCCATAATCTCTGCTACTTTTTGTGGAAGATTTCCTCCAATAGGCTCACCATTCTGTTTAAGGATATCATGCTCTGGGACCCATCTGTCCTTCCAAATATCAACTTTTTCTCCATTAAGGATTTGCCACCTTATATGTTCCTGCAGAATCTTCCTTCCTTCAAGGATGCTATCCCAAGACCATGAGGCTCGTGCCCCTTTGCGAGCTTCCATAAAATCACAGTCCTTAAAATAAAGTGCTTTGAGAATTTTAACCCAAAGGGCATTGGGTTGAGTTAAAATCCTCCACCCTTGCTATGCTAGAAGAGCCCTGTTAAAATCTTCTAAATTTCTAAATCCAATGCCTCCCTTCTCCTTCCCATTAGTCAGCTTTTCACAGCTTAGCCAATGAATTTTACTACTCTCTTCACCTTGCCCCTACCAAAAATTAGCCATATCAGAATTGATTTCCCCACATAGCTTTTTAGGCAGTTTAAAGACGGACATGATATATGTGGGCAGGGCACTAGCAACAGATTTGATTAGGACTTCCTTACCCCCTTTTGATAGAAGACATTGCCTCCATCCTTGCAGCTTATCCCGAATCCTTTCCTGAATAAACTTCATGGCCTGACATTTAGATTTACCCCAAAAGTTAGGCACACCCAAATATGTGCCAGGATTGGTGGCACCCGCAATCTGAAGAGAGCTTTCAACTTGGTTCCTGATTAGAGCTGGAGTGTTATTGCTGAAGATTATGCTAGATTTCTGCAGATTGACAAGCTGCCCTGAGGCCTCACAATAGGCTTTGAGAATCCATGCCATGCCATCACAATTCTCCTTTGTAGCTGTAAGAAAAAGAGAGAATCGTCTGCAAATAGCAGGTGGGTTAGAGGGGGGCAATTCCTACTCAAAATGTTTCCATGGAGGACACCGACAGACACAGTTGAGTGGACCATTCTAGACAAGACATCAACAACAAAAAGGAACAGATATGGGGAAATAGGGTCCCATTGCCTAAGACCTCTACTAGGAGTTACTCTACCAGAAGGCTTACCATTGATAACAAGTGTATAGGAGACCGTAGAAAGACACTCCATAATCCACTTAATCCATTTTTGACAAAAGCCAAGCTTTTCCAGAGTTACCTCCAAGAAACCCCACTCCACTCTATCATATGCTTTATTCAAGTCCAGCTTCAAGCCCATATCATAATTCTTCCCCCTTTTCTTAAGCTTGAGATAATGGAAGGCCTCTGAGGCTATAAGGATATTGTCTTGGATCTGTCTCTCTCCAACAAAAGCTCCTTGTTCTTGGGTAATGATAGAATCCATAAAGGGTTTAAGTCTATTGGTTAGCACTTTGGAGATGATTTTATAGACAAAGTTGCACAGGCTAATGGGTCTGAATTGGGTTACTAGTTCAGGATTTTTGGTTTTAGGGATAAGGATGATATTGGTATTGTTGATCTCATGAAGCATATGACCAGAAGAGAAGAAACTTGTAACAGCTCCACAAAATGCCTCTTTCACAATGTCCCAATACTTATGGTAAAAAGTGCCATTGTAGCCGTCAGGACCAGGGGCTTTGGTAGCTCCAAGTTGGAAAGTCGCAATTCGGATTTCTTCCTCAGAGATATCTCTTGTAAGGTCATTGTTCATCTGATCAGTAACAACTCTGGGCACATGAAAAAGTGCTTGATCCTAATTCTTAGTATTATTGGAAGTGAAGAGATCAGTATAGAAGAGCTCGAATTTCTTAACAATCTTCTTTTCCTCCTCAATCCACTCATCATTATCAGATTTAAGACTGAGAATTTTATTGACCTGACGCCTCTGAATGGTGGTTTGCTGAAAAAATTTGGTGTTGGCATCTCCATCTTTTAGCCATTTGATTCGAGACCTTTGATACCAATACTGTTCTTCCTTACTCCAAGCTTCTTGAAGTTGGGATACAAGCTCTTCTACCTTCATATAACTTTCTGCAGAACATGCTTTATCCTGGATAGCTGCAATTTTCTGTTTGATGCTTTCAATAACTTCCTTATTATTGAGGAAGGCCTTCTTACTCCAGTTCAAGAGAGCTCTTCTACAACTCTTCTGTTTTTGTACCAAAATAAAAGACTTAGATCCCACAAATTCATTAGACCAGCCATCCTTGATAACTTGCTCACATTGCTCATTCTCAGTCCACATGATCTCAAATTTAAACAACCGAGGAGATTTATGATCATTAAAACAAGAGTCGATTAGAATAGGCGATCCGAGCCAATAATAGGATTATTGAAGACTTGAGTGTTAGGGTACTGCTCAATCCACTCAATGTTAACCAAAACTCTGTCCAACCTCTCCTTAATAACCATTTCATCCCTCTTACCAATCCAAGTGTACTTTTGGCCTTGAAAAGGCAGATCAATGAGATTGCATTTATTTACCATATCCCTGAAATTTCTGATCTTCCAATACTCCTTAGTACTTCCGCCTTCCTTCTCATGGAGATATAGAATGTCGTTGAAATCCCCAACACATAACCAAGGAGTATTCTGTTCTTCCATTCTCCTGTGAACTAAATGCCAAAACCGAGCTCTGTCACTTGCCTCTGGAGGCCCATATACCCAAAAAATGCGACAAGCAATACCACTCTTCTGATCAGTAACAGTAGAGTCAATTAGATTTTTACAGCCTCTAATAATATGAACAGATACTTCATCATTCCACCATAAAGCTAGTACGCCGCTTAAACCTTCCGGATCAACATAAAAACCATGACTAAACTTCAGTTTCCTTCTCAGATTCTCCATATACCTCCTCTTATTCTTAGTTTCCATGATAAAGAGAATCTGGGGACCATTCTTCCTATTTAGCTCCTTAAGAGCTTGGACTGTCAAGGTTGGCCCCGCACCCTGACAGTTCCATGAAAGCAGCCTCATATATCTTGGGTGGCTGTTCTAGGACAGCCACCAGAACCATCAGAGTTGTCAAAGGAAGCTTGCATAGCCATCAGATAAGCCACATCAGCACTTACATGAACATCTTTAAGTCTTCTATTACCAACAGATACAGCTCTGTTTCTCATTCTTCTACTCACAATAACTCTATTGGTTTTATCACTAGATATCACTTCAGTATCCTGAGATGCAACCATCTCTACATCCACACTTCTTTCATTAGAGATATACTTCATAGTAAAGCCACTTTCACTTTCAACCCACATCTTTTTGCTATTAATCTGGTCTTGCAACATAGCATCCTTAAATCTTCTTTTAAGATTCAAATTCCTAAAAAAACTTGACAGCCCAATCTCAACCTGATATAAGACAGCAGACTCGACCCTCTCCTCAGATACGGCTGGTTGATCAGATAACAGAGCAGCTTCTTGTGAACCAGGGGGTTTACCAGTAGGGATAATAGCTTGTTCATAGTTAGAAGTAGAAGCATAACGGTTGTTCACATTAGAGTTCCCAGGTTCTAAGTTCTCCTTATCACTCCCCAAATTCTTATCAATGTAAGCTACTTCATTAGATGGAATGGAAATAGGAACAGGGCTAGGAGGAGAGTTTAGGGCGGGAAGGGAAGAAGATCTTGAAGAAATAGATGGTTTAGAAGTAGAAAGAGAATTAAGGGAAATGACAAAGTTTTTGGAAGGTTTCTGAGTAATTTTAGTTTGAGAGTGGATAGAGGAATTAGAAATGTCAGAGAGAGGACATTTCAGCTGAGAGCGAGAGAGGTCAAGAGATAGGGAATTAGCTGAAAGAGAAATGGGATTTTTAGAGTTAAGGGGGGAAAGTGTTGTTTTAGAGTTAAAAGATTTTTTTGGGCTATTATTTTGGACTAGGTTGTGAGAGGTAGATTTAGAGATATTAATGGGCTTAGAATTGAAAATAATGGGCTTAAAGATATTATTATTAGAAGGGGGCAATTCAGCAGAGGAAGATTCTGTATTAACTAAAGAGGGGACAGACCTTACAAGGGGTTGCATCAGATTATACCCTTCTTGGCTCACAGCAGATACTCGTTCCTTATCAACAGAAACCACCTGATTATCCACGTGTGCTATACTGGTTCGTTTATCCAAATCAGCAGAAACGGAAATCCCACTACTAACAACTTGAGCATTCTCGATTCTAGAGACACCACCTTCCAAAGTGACGCGCTCAACTGAGCGCGTTTTACTAACAGAAACGTCCAACTGATCACGCGCCTGACTAGCCTCTCCAGAAATCTCCACGCGCTTGTCAAGAGGATTATCTACATAAATCGCACGCGCCGCCTTACTCGACTTACTAACCTGTTCACAGAATTCACGATATTCATCTTCATCAAGTTCAGAAACTCCACCGGATTGAGATTCCGGCCACTTCCTAGTGAGAATACCGGCATTTTCCTGCACAGGACCATAATAGGGAAGCTCAAAGGTTCCTTTCTCCTCAACATTTATCAAACGATCTTCCATAACTGATCTCACCGGAGCTGCTCTCATCCATGGCCCAAACATATGATCTCTATTTCCAGTTGAGACCAACTCTCCACAGTTCTTCGCCATATGACCAAACTTCCCACATTCAAAGCAAAAATCACCTAATTTCTCATACTTCAAATTGACCCATAGTTTCGCCTTATCTTTGCGAGGAACCCAGAAGCCAGGAGTTAAAGGCTTATGCACATCAAATTCCAATCGCAACCGCATATAACACCTTCCAGCTCCTTGGATCCACTCCGGCTTTTCTAGAGTAATCACTCTTTCGATGGAATCACCAATCTTCTTGAGATTGACCACAGTCTGCATTTCCAGGGGCAGATCATGGACTTGAACCCAATACTGAACTTTATCAAAGGAAATCTCAGAAATCGATTTTTCAATCTCCCACCGTTTAAGAATAAAACAGAAACCCATGACTGTCCATGGACTCCCAAGCATAGCTTGAACCATCTGATCTTTCGAATGAAAGGCCAACCCAAAGATTTGCATACCAAGCTCAGTGATAACCGGTCCCTCCTTCAACCCCCAAATACTTCGAAGAACACCCATGGCACCTTTGCGATTGACCGGTTTATCAGAGATGATTTTACCGATAAGGAGGAACTTAGTTGCCTCCTTCACAGATTCACTATCAGAATCCAAGTTAATCTCCATAACAGTGGAATGCAGGGAAAAAAGACAAACTGGAAAAGGGAAAGAGGAAACGGAGTACCGTTCTACAGTCCTGTTACTAGGCGCCTTCGATCCTAACCTAGGGCTCTAAGAGGACAAAGAAATGCAGACACACAGAGACCTAAACGACCCTCTAATCCTAAGATCCACACCTATCCTAAGAAAAGAAAACAGAGAAGAGACGCAGAAGAAGAAGAAAATATAGAGACAGACTCAAAGAAAGAAAACAGGGGATGAAAACAAAGAAAGACAGCCAAAAGAAGAAACGAAAAAAGGACTCAGGAAAGATGGAGAAAATAGAAGAAGAAAGAAAACGAAAAGATCCAAGAGAAAAACTCAGAGAGACTCTTAAGAGAGAGAAAAGACACTCTCATGATGAGAGAGAAAATTAAAAAATCAAGTTGGGTTCAATGACTTCTCTAGACCCTAGCCACCTTCTAATATGACTAACAACTTTATTTTTTTTTCTCAATTAACAAATTATTAGTAATAAATTTAAGAACTTATTATTTTTTTTTTTGTTTTTGACTTTTCCTTCTCCATTTAACAAATTATTAATAAAATAATAATTTTTAGAAATTATTTACTTATTTTATTTTTTTAACAAATGAAAGAATGACACATTATCAAACCTTTTAAAGACTTAACGGCCACGTAGGATGTTAACGGCGCGTGTATAATACCTCTGATTCTCCATCCAAAAAAACCCCACATTGAGCAAATCCGAAAACAATTGGTCTCTTTTTGTTCAAATTGAAATGTTTGATCCCAAATCAAGCATCACGGCAAGCGTTTGGTCCCAAATTGAGCATTTTGCCCGTTAATAAGACTATACGTATAAGCAATAAGCTTTATTTTCAATGATTAAGTTAAACCGATAAAATAATCATAAATTTGAAAATTTTGGTACTCGGCGAAACCTTCCCCGACCCGTCCATGGCGGCAACTCTAAACAGCATGGCAAGCCATAAACCTTCAGTACCTTTTAAACCCATCACCATATCCAACAAGTGCCCCTTCCTCTCTCCTATTCTCCTGATCTCCAGTCGCCCCTTGTACAATTGCAACAAAACCAGCACAAACCCTCTAAAGCTACGGTCTAAAAAGACAATTAATTGGGTCATCAGAACTGTCACAGGGGACAAAGAATTGTCTCCCGTCGTCGAGATTAGCCATTCGGATGAAGCTAAGAACCCTTCGTTCCCAAATGGGTCCAATTTTTTAGAAGCTTCTTCTTCTTCTTCAGAGAGAGTTGACGCCGGTGGTGGTAACAATGATGATAATGATGATGATGAGAAGTTGAGTAGCAGAGCAATCAATGCCTCTATTGTTCTTGGATTCGGCACCCTTGCCGTCTCTAAGTTGCTTACTATTGATCATGATTACTGGCATGTAAGTTATCTCCTGGGTTTGCTATATTTTCATTTTCATATATTGATTTCTTTTAGTTCCAGTTTTATTTAGAACAAAATCAAGATTGGTTGCTGAAGAGCATATATGATTTGACAATACTATTATTCGGTTTGGCTACTTTCTTTGCTTGAGTTGAGTAATCTCTGTAGTTCTTCATTCTACTTCAATTGGCAATTTGGCATTGAGGTGTTTATTTAACCTTTTCTTAGAAGAAGAAGATATACTGATAGATTTTAGAGATATATAGTATAGATTGGTCAAGCTTTACCATTGATAAGAATTTAGCATGCATAAAGATTGTTTATATACATGGAAGGACTCTTTATGATCAAAAGCAGTGAAATTTGAAGTTCTAGAGATTGATTATTCGGCTAGTTATTGTATTTTTCTTTCAGCAGTCAGTTGATCATCTTCAATGATTCTCAGGGATGGACCCTTTATGAGGTACTCCGATATGTTCCAGAACATAATTGGATTGCATATGAACAAGCTCTTAAAGCAAACCCAGTCTTAGCGAAAATGGCAATTAGTGGGATTGTTTATTCAATAGGAGATTGGATTGCACAAGTAAGTTATTCCCCTTTCACCACTTGACAAAGGTGTCGAATAAAACCGCATTCAGCTCATAAAGTGTATCCTATGTGTAGTGTTATGAAGGAAAGCCTCTTTTTGACTTCGACCGCACACGCATGTTCAGATCAGGCCTTGTTGGATTTACTCTGCATGGTTCCCTTTCTCATTATTATTACCAATTCTGTGAGGTAATATTTGTAGATCATTGTTTATTTACTTCTCTGCTATGATTTTCAGTTTTGATGGATAACTAAAATGAGTTACTTTTCTTGCAGGATTTGTTTCCTTTTGATGACTGGTGGGTGGTTCCAGCAAAAGTAGTCTTTGACCAAACAGTTTGGGCAGCAATCTGGAATAGTATCTATTATGTGGCTTTGGGGTTCTTGCGATTTGAATCCTTTGATAATATCTTTAGAGAACTGAAGGCAACATTCTGGCCTATGCTCACTGTAAGAACTAAGAAGCTTTTCTTATGATTTTCTCTATGCAAATTTTATGTGTCATCAATTGTGCTATGCATTGCAATTTGCAAAAACTAGGATGTCTAACACCTAGGAATGAAGTTTTGTGTAGGCCTTGTTTGAGTTCACCATAAATCTCTTTCTTGCTGCTTATTTTTTCATTAACCACTCCAAATGTAAACTATGGCTAACAAGTCTTATGGATTTTCTTGGTACCTTTTCTTTTAGCAAAAAAATCAGATTTATTCAACCTCATAGCTTGCTACCTCTTTTTCTTGATGTATTGGAGGTTTTATGTCTTCATCATAGCCTTAAAATCAGCATAGAGAAAAAGAAACCTAGAGAAAGAGGATCACTTTTTCTCACAAAATTGTATTAAGAAAACAATAATAAATATACTCACAGGCATCCATCAGGCTATGCATTTCATCTTAACAAAAATTTCAGATAGTTTAATCAGCCTCATAGCTTTCTATATCGTGTTTGATGTATTGGAGGAGTTATAGTCTTAATGATTGAATGGCCATAAAATCAGCATAGAGAAAATGGCTTCAAAAAGGATTGAATTTACAAAGCACCTGTGAAACTATGCACTATGCTGCAAATTGTTGTTATTGATTTCCACTGCTTATAACAGTGAATGCAGTAACAGTCGTATTTTTTCATAATCAATGTATCTTTTTGGTGGTAATGAAAAATAAAAAATTGTGTATGCTGGAGCATTCACTAACATCAATGTGCTCTGAAGATTCTTACAGCTGTAAGGAACCTGAATTATTCTGCAAAATAGGTGTGTCCATTCGAAATATTTGGAAACATGATTATTGACTGCAACTTTGTGTTTTGTACATAGGTTTGATCAATTTGCAGTTACCTACCTTTTCCATTGGTATGCCATGCTAAACATGAATCATGATTTATTGTTGATATTCGCTTGACACATTACAGGCAGGTTGGAAACTTTGGCCATTTGCTCACGTGATTACCTATGGTGTGATACCTGTTGAACAAAGGCTTCTTTGGGTTGATTGCGTGGAGCTTATCTGGGTTACAATATTGTCAACGTATGTATCTGTGTCATCTTGTTTAATCTGTGACGAAATATGTCAGAATTTCAACAGCATCTCTTAGCAGTATGTTCACTGTTTATTAGGTGTTAGTGTGAGCTTTTTCCTTCTCATCTTCTGTCTTACTATATCATGAGAACCAAATTGCCAAACCAGGAACAGACCTCTTAGCGTTTATCCTTTTCGTCTTGGTCTGGTATATTGCAAGATGTTTCTTTCTTGTTCATGTGGTGTCCCTATTACTTATTAGCATGTTACACAATGTGATACAGATCCTTGGTAGTTAGTTAGTGGTTTCTTCCGATGAATAGCTTTTCTCGTATACGTGTTATATTTGTTTCAAGTGTTTCTATAGTCTCACACTTGTCTAATTTGTGCTGCTAGTTACTCTAACGAGAAATCAGAATCACGTATATCTGAGACAACACCGGAATCAGGCTCCAATTCATCAAGCACTCCTCCCAAGGTACATCGAAAACCTGATTATGGTATTGAAGCTTGTCTTTAGGCACCCCAATCCGTCCTACCTCTCTTGTCCTTGACCTTTCGCCCAAACTGAGTGAAAAAGGTCCTACTGACTAGCATGGGAAACTACAAGTCGTAGTATACTAATATATTTCTATCATGAATGTTATGTTTCAGGAATGAACAAATAGGAATTATATTTCATAGTTGTCAATAGGGATCGGCCACATCATGTTGGCAAGTTAAAGCTAAAGATCCATTGCTGTGGATAACCGGTGGTGAGACAGCAATCAGAATCAGAACTTGCCTGCCAAAGGTATTTCAAAGTCTAAAACAGCGTAGAAGATAGAACTCTTAACCTTTTATATGCATGGTCTTTGTGGCTTTGTGCAAAGGGGAGAGGGATGGGGCTTAGCTAGATATATCTGTTTAAGGGCAAGTTGTTTACCTAGGATGGCTGTCCTGTCCCCTCGTTCCCCCTTCAGATGCAAGTTTTAAGGTTGATGCTGTTTATTATTCAGATGTATAAATTAGCTATTCTTGTATTCAACTGGCATTCAATATGTTCTACTCCATAGGGTCAAATTGTCAATAAAATATATTTACACAATTTTCTATATTTGGTTTCTAGCTTTGTATTTTGCCCCAACATTTCTTTTCTTCAAACCCCCTCTAGTCCCTTTTTTTTATTTATATTTACTGTAATAAGATCCATAATTTATGCTTTTTTCCCCGCCTTGGTTGGCAAAAAGGAATTCATAATTACAAAGGTTAACATTAACAACTCATCTCATGCCAATTATTCGGTAAAAGAAAACTGAATTTGCTTGATTGCTGTTTTTGTTTTGGATGAAGAACACAGATGAAGACAAGTCACTCATATCTCCTAGCTAAGCCTCACGTGCGATGCATGGGCCATCACATGGTGCAAAACGCGCGGGAGGAAACTGGAAACAGTAAGCGCTTAAGCTTAACGGTTAAAATTTAAAAGAATGAAAAAATAGCTGGATTACTAAACACCGTCGATTTTTACTAGCCACCGCCCTCCCGGATTATTTTGCCCTTGCTTTATTTTCCATCAAACTTTAAACTTTTCATTCTCTTAAATTCTCTTAACCTTCAAACTTTCAAAACTCAATCATTCAAAATCATTCAAGTAAAACAACATCAAAACGCATGAACAAATATTTTTCGGATTGAAAGTATGATTTTTTTTTAGAAAAAAAAAAGGTAAAAAAACAAATATCTATTTATCATTAATCAAATATTAAAGACCTCTTGCTAATATTGACATATCCATACCCATTTAAATTAAATGAATTGTCAAATACTTATTAAAGGACACAAGGAAATTAACGGAAAATCTAAAAAAAACCTTTAAAGAAGAACAAAAAAAAAGAGATGAACAGGCGGGTCGCGACCCGCAATCGC